>JAVJAQ010004223.1:378158-565982 GCA_032362365.1 Zygogramma bicolorata
TTGAATGAGGTAGTATAGCCCGCACGGGCATAAAGTACACACCAATGTAGTTGGTAATTAATCAATAAAAACAATAATGAGCTAGTACGACCTAAAAACGTTTTCATACCTATCGAGCTTGATTAACTTGTTTTTACAGTTTGTAAGAAATACCTTGACATTTTTGACAGATTATTTGGCTATATCAATGCTTTTACATCGAAATGAAGAAAATGGATCGAATCCCAAAGTGCCTTCACTCCATTTATTGCTCAGAAAATAGGAGGGTCACTCCTATATTTCAGTTGATGAAAATGCGATTTCGACCCAGTGAATTGCTGAACATAATAACAATACTATCTCCATTCACTAAATATTTATTTAATTTTATAATTCCTGCTAACGTGATTTCATTTGGCCGTCAATAATGATTTGTTGATGTGATGTTTAACAGACACAAATGGGCACAAATATATTGGAGTTCTATTTAAATATAAATTAGAATAATGAAACGTCATCATGTACCGAAAATTTTCGAAAAATTTCAAGATGACAGTGGCGCACGTGGTATTTCCATTACGTTTTCGAAATAATAGTTGGTTTCTAATTTCTAAAGAGAAAAGTTGTAAGATATGATTAATCAGAGCTTATCATTGAAAACCTTCAAAAGAAGTACAGCATGCGTCACAGAGAAGTAGGTAAATGTGTTTTGACATATAAAGTGACACAAAATTGACAGAAATGTCGAAACATCTCCGTTTAGACGGCGGACGATTGGCTTCATCGACAGTCCTAAAGCCGGTGAGTGGACCAACTTCGTTGGGGTGACGTCAGCCATCGTTCAGGCGGCAAGTCCCAATCTTCAGCAAGTCAAGATATCAATATTTTATAGTCAATACAAAAAAAATCCTGAAATACGCATTCTATAAAAATACGGAAATTATCCCGAAAGACATTTTGATTATAATGCCCTTCTTGAGGAGTTCAAAATGACTTCACTGAAAAAACGACGTGAAATAGGTAGTTTGATGTTTCTCTACAAGATTATCAACTATGATATTCATTCACCTCTGTCACTGTCCTTAATGAATGTCAATGCCCCTCGATTTTGTTCGATACGAAGTCTAACATAACTTTTTATGTCAACGTCTCCTATACTCAACACAATTTCAATAGTCCGGTCACTTCTATGTGTCGCAGTTTCAACAATCTCAATAATGTAGATATTTTTTTCTCAAATTCATCATGATTTTTAACAAACTATACTGATCAATACCTAATTGACATATCATTAATCGACATCAATCGTTGTTTCTCACAATTATATTAGGTAGTTCCTTTACCTTTTACTCTCCAAGTTACACTCATACACTGTACTATATTATATACTCCTGTAATTGGACTTAGATCTGTTGGATGTTATTATGAATAAATAAATGAATGAATAAATAAATTAATGAATTAAAGAATAAGTAAATGAATAAATAACGTGTATGAAATAAGGTGTATAAAAAATAATTGGAACATACCTTGGCACCGACATCAAATATATGAGGTGGGTTCAAACTGATTGGCAGATGCGATTTGATGAATCGCCTTCCCGTTTCGTTTTGCTGACCTTTTTTGTATTTATTTGCCAAATCTTTCAGTTCGGCGGAAAAGGCACCTTGATCAATTTTCTCGTGAAACCGCAATATTGCATCGTTTATTCTTCCACTGAAATGTAAACAGCGTATACAAGGAGGGGCAAAGGGGTTATTATTCCCTATATATTCGATTCGATCTAAGGAGTAGGCAGATTGAGACCTCAGCGTGAAGTCACATTTACCTCCTGAAAATGGCTCCAAAATCGGAGCTGAAACGTCGAGAACAAAACTCCAGACGCGGTTCAACCCGAACTCAACAACAACATACAACTGACCGCGGAAACCTATCCTAACACACACACACACATATATATATATATATATATATATATATATATATATATATATATATATATAAAGATAGATAGATAGATAGATGGGTAGATATGAAAAATATTATAAATTAGTGCATAAATAAAATGAATAAAATTGAAGTGTGATTGATTATTCAATCACACTTCAATTTTACCTATTTATTTTCTCTGTGAGATTTAAGAATAATTAGAGGAAAATACTGGCTCTTTTTGATACGCCGCACATTTCTAAATTGATTTATAATCAGTTTGGCATAAAAGTTATTAACGTTCCCACTTCGAAAGATACCGTTTTTTAAAAAGTGCGATAGTAACAATTTCCCTCTCATTGAAAAATGAATGGTACCTGGCCAAACGAATCTCACGTTTTTATTTCACAGTTTCCTAATAAAACAAGTCATTGTGAGATGTAAACTGGTGAAAAGGGCAATATGCATTTGTATTTTGATAAAATGGTGGAAACGTATATTTTTCTTCGTAATTATCCACCGTGTAAACCAAAGATACGCCCTTGAACACAGTGATGAAGGTCGAATGCGTGCCTCTATAGAAACAGGATTTGAAAATGAAATTCAATTGAAAAAATTGAAATCATTGACCTTACGGCATTTCCACGTTCATTTCAATATATAATATACCCAGATAGCTCCTCTTGAGGATTTTTCCGGTACGATTTCACTTAGCCCAGCAAAGAACCATTCAGGATTACATATAATCGATGAATACTATTTTCGAAATTTGAGAAAAATCTAATAGTTGAAGCACACTTACTCGATATGCTGAAATCTAAAGTCAATAACTTCTTCGGCAGCCTTCTTGAAATTCAATTCATTAGCAATAAGCCAAATCATTTCCGCGTGGAGAGTTGTTCCTGGAAAATAAAATGAGATATTTGGAAAAAAATTGATTTATTTTTGTACCAGATACCCAATATGATATGGAGCATTGATTGCCTCGTAGTGAAGAGATAGGTTGAGAAAGCAGATCAAAAGTTCACACTAAAGCTGATACATTTTTATTTCGAAGATATTTTAAGAAAAAAAAAGCATCGAAGAAAATGGCAATAAAAACCACTTTTACAATCGGACCCATGATTGAGTCATGCTACTTTATGAATGAAGGAGAGTGAAGAAAAGTTTAATAACGAATGAACAAATTGAGAGTTGAGAGTTGACCTTTTTGGAGAAAATAGTTCACGACATTTACCAATAATGACATTTGTTGGGAGCTTCATGACATTTGTCTATTTGCAATACCTAGGTGAAACAAAAGTGTAATGGAATTAATCTTGCAAATATTCATTTCGTGCTCATTATGAAATTATTTCAAATAATTGTGAGTAAAATAGTTTTTAAACCTCAGTAAAAATTGTAATTTACCTGTCAAGAAATAGCTAACCTCGGTTTTCATCGTCGGTAGGCTATATTTTTCTCTCGAAGGAAATGATCACTTTCCGTCTCGGTATGTAATATTTTTTTGTTTTCTTCGCCAAATAAAAAAAAAGGAAATTACAACTCCTATGAAAGAAGTAAAATAGAAAGAAAATACAAACACTATCTGTTGATAGGTAACTGTATATCATTCAAAGGCATTTGATACGTTCACGAAAAAAGAAAGAGTCCATCTAAAACAGCTACTCCACTGTCTCTATGGCACGACGGGCACTTGAAAAAAGAATCGATAGCCTACATGATAAACATCTATAAAAAGTTCCTTATTATGTAATATACTAGTTGACTTCGAATTTACCTGATCTGTGATACCCCATCAGCCACACATCATCTGGCCTTGCCTCAAAGTTGTACATTTCCAAACCGAAATCTCCGTAGCTAGGATGTAAAAAATATTCCTTTGGCCCAACCAAGATGCCACCTACAATTTCAATTACATTCATGTAAAATTCTGGAATGTAGCCAAAACTTACGGAATTGTGGAAGATCCGGAATTCCTTTCCGAACGTACACTTCATTGTCTACATCTTTAATTTCGAATGGGAGTTTTTCGAAAATTGTTCTGCTCTTGTTGCTTTTTGCCATCGCGTAGGAACTTAGATTGCTCAATTTCGGTGATAAAGTTAGATGTTGACTATGAACTACTAAAATATTTGCATTCTTTATCAAATATCTCCATTCATACAATTGTTAATACCGTCTTATCAGTATTTGCCCTGTGAAAAAAACAGCTGACGGTGTGGCCCTAAGCAAATGAAACTTCGTATTGAAAATATAATTAGTGCATGTTGTAATCTTCATGGAGGTCGATCAAAAATCTTTTTGCACTTTTTTCATATTTTTGCATTAAGAAATCAAAGCATAAAAATCAAAATGAACGATTTCAAGATTTGGCGATATCAATTTTATTATAGAAATTAAAACTTTTGTCATATTTAACCAACATTGTATCTCCTACCGTTACCGAAAGCAAAAGTGTGCAATTCAATTTTCGCCATCCTGTATATCTTTTTTAACACACGCTGAGAACCTGAATACGTACAATATATAATTGAAATAGAAACAATAATATATTTCAAACGGGGACTTGCTCGTCTTGATAATGAGAATTGCCAAGAGGAGCAAAAATATGTCAGACTTGCTGTAGTAATTGTTTCAGGCCAATAGCGATAAGAAAGCCTGCCTGTCGTATTGTCATAACTGTTTTGTTTCAGACTGGGATCAGACCAAATTGTGGACAGAGATGATTTTCGAGTTGACTTATTTTGATAAAAATTCAGATATGTTATTACAAGAATCATTAAGTGATGAATTAAGGCATCTCAGTCATTTTCGGCAATCGGAGACGAGTTTCTAAATTAGTCTTGCCCTAGAGACGTTGTGAAACCTAGCTGAATGATCAAAGCGTTTTGTCCTAGGGAACCTCTGCAACGATTTAGAGCTTGTGGAGTCCTGGAGACCTCATTTTGAACATTTAGCGTATGAGAGTGCTCATGAGTTTCCTGATGACGCAACATTTGGCCTTTCTCCTTTTTGTAATAACAGAAAAATATTCAATCGTATTGATAGTGATCCAATCATTCTCAACCAGAGTACATAGTACTTTCAATGGACTTTTCAGAAAATAAAACAATGCAAACATTAAAAGAGGCCGGGATTGAAAATTTGGAGTAGTAGTATATTGCGTTATTAGAAGAAATTTGATGACCGGAACTGAAAATTTTAACTGATGCTACAAAAATATTATTATTTAACATTGAAATCTACCAAATGGTTTAGTCAGCGCACGTCGGTGAAGTATCACATCTCGCCTGTTTTTCCCACATCATTAATAATCAGATGAATATTATATAAATTATGAGATTGGAACTTTCGTTGTAAAAGTTGAAACGTCTTCTAGAGATCAATTATTACACTATGCCAAACTGATATTATTTGCATCCGACGCTCTAAAAAAGTGAGCTTCTCCACACGAAGCATATGTTCTGATTCTGTGATTCGTCCTTCTACAATAATGTATTCCCCAATCGTGACATTGAATGAATGAATCACTGTTTGGTGGTGTTGATACTGTTACGAATCTCCAAGCGCTCTCCTAGCGCCGGCCCTGACGAGATCGTAAACGCAGATGAGGGATCGCGTCGTAGCGAACGTCATTTTCCAGTAACCCGTAAACCGCGTGTGGAGAATTCGCGAAGATTCTTCATAGGCGTACGCAAGTATATATACGGGAGAGACTTCGTCGCGGGCAGAGTTAGTTATTGACAGAGTTAGTTATTCGGAAGTTTTATTCAGAGCTAAGTGGCGAAAGTTTTTGGGAGCTAAGTGGAGCAGAGCTTTGTGCGGGAGTTGAATCTGTATAACAGGGAGTTTGTATTAGAGAATTTTTAGTACAGAGAGTTTGAGTACCGAGCATTGGAAAGTTATCGGAGCGGTTTGAGTGAATGTGTTGTATTCTGTTGTGATAGAGAGTTATAATAAAAGAAGCTTAGTGTTGTTTGGAGTTTCAATCATCGAACCCAAGGAAAATCGTAACAGTAGTATCAAAAGTAGGATTTTGCAAGGATAAACCGTAACAGTGGTGTCAGAAGTTGGATTTTGCAAGGAATATCGTAACAATACACTGTTTAGTGATCAGTGTTGAAATGAAAGCGCCTTAGGTTCCTCGCACACGGGTCAACAGTTATGTATCTCGAGTTTATGGCGAAAGATTCAAAATAATCTCTGTCCAGATGTTCTTCTATATCTTCTAACTCGACTTGAGTCAGCAATTTCATTCCCTACACGTGAAAATATATAAATATTCCATGAAAACCCGCATTTCCTAGTGTTTTATTCAAATAATATCTTGTCGCGAATTGTATTCTAGAAAAGGCTTATTCAGGTGTCATCAAGGTCTTTTGGTGAATGATCAAGCATGAAACAGAATTGCTCCAGCGTTATTTGAACTGGGTAAATGAGAAAAAGGAAAACAGCAGCTTTTCGAAGATACGTAACTCTTGTCCAGAAATTACGGTTTTATCGAAAGGACGGGTTTAAAAGCAGCTCTCGAGCTGAACCTCGCCTATTCATCATTCACTGCCTAGCTTCAAGCATTAATGTATTTATATCTGATGATGAATAACGACATATTATTTTTATTATTAAATCATATGAAGGGGATAATTCAATTATGGCAATATTATAGAACCATGTACAGAAGGCGTACCTATTATTACTTTTCAATAAAATGAACGAAATACAAATATTTTCGTGCAATCGCACGCGAAGTCAGTATTTCGCGTTCTCAGCACAGTCCGCGAAATTTAATTTCGCGGTCGTTACCCATAGCAACGGCCGCGAAACCAAACGTCACTTCCAAATTTGACATTTCTAAAAACCTCCAATGAGGAGGATTTTTTTTTGTAGACTACCAACTACTTCAGTTGTATTATTTTGGAGGATGATTTTCTTCATTTGTTGTGTTGGTTGTATTACTTCTTTTTTCTCCTCCAGTTGTTGCAGCTACTTCTTCTGGTGCTGCAGAATAGTGGTTGTCTCCTTCCTTCCCACCTACTATTTCTTCGGAAGTTGTGGTGGTGGTTTGCTGCTTCTTTTCGTCAGTGGCTTCTTCTATCCTCCCGCTGCTGCTGTGGTGTTCTTCCATCCGTGGTGTCGTAGAAGTGTCGTATCAGCCCCCCTAGTGGCGGGCAGCGGGGTGGCAGTTCTCCGAAAAAAGTGGCGCGCGGTGGTTGTTGGAGGTGGTGGTATGCGGAGCTACGCAGCCATCCTAGGCGGTTTCGTCGCGGTGGGCTCCACTACAACTTGTGGTGTGGTGTTCTCGCTGTCGTCTTTCAACAAGATACTACGACGATTAACAATATGTTGTGGTGGTAGAGGTGCTGCTTTTCGATGATAATTTTTGATGTAATCATTAGTAGTAGTGGTGACAACACGCTTCTCCTCCTTGTTGGTAGGAGGGGTGGTTACTAATAAAACAGTCTCTTCCTGCAGATCATCTACGGTGGTCTTTTCTAACCCCTCTCCTCGTCGGGAGCCAGCTGTTCTCCCCATTATCACAACTTCCTAAAATCAGTAGTATAATAAATACAATAGTTGTAAATATCTCCTCTTAATTATTTCCTACAATAAGAATTTTTCATCATCAGTTGCTTTTTGGAGGGTAGTATCTAGCTGCCGCGGTGTTAATTCTGTCTTTTTTGCTGCTTAATCTACTGCTGTTCTTCTTTGAAGTGGTGGTAATAATGTAAACAGCTGGTTGTTGTTGTTGTCGCGTCGGTTGTGCAGAAAATTCTGCAGGGAGGAATAGCTGCTCAATGTAGTAGTTTTTTCAACATTTGTTGTCTGCTGCATAAAAGAAAATAAAATGTTGTTTGAAGACGTCGTCTCAATCTGCTGGTTGCCACACCCTTTTCTCCTCGTCGTATTTTTCGTCCTGCCGTCGTGTTGTTTCGGGGGGTATAAAGGAGGGGGAAGGTGTTGAATCGCTTATGCGTTTGGGTGGCGGGGGAGGGGAAGGAATAGCACTATCGGTATCAGTATTAGTGCGTTTGGGTAAGGACTGGCAATGTCTAAATAGATATATATACTTTCCATTGCCATCGGTGATGGTGTTATAGGAATAGGAATGGTGTTGCTGTTGGTGTAAGAGTATAAATATTTACATCTATCTCTTTCAATAATAATAATGTTTGCGAGAGAAAGAGTGTGTGTGTGTAGGCCGTGGAAGCGATTATCGTTCACGAGCTTAAGTTTCTCCGGCCGCGGGCGGCCGCGGCGTCGGCGGTAACTGCGGTTCGTGTAAGTGGAAGTGCTCGGCCTTAGCATACAAATAACTATTTTCTATCAGACGATGGCAAAACACCGAAAAGGACTACTAGTTGATGTCACAAATGGACACTGGTATCCACTGCTACCAAGACTGGGCACAAATGCGAATTCAGCGTAATGTCTACGTGTTTGGTATCTATAATAACCATAATAACCTTGATTAGCGACTAGGTTCGCTAGGATCAAATTCGGGTGAACCGTCAAGCTACTTTGGGACAAAGTACGTTGCGGTAAATATAGCTACCAGAGATCGCTAAAGGGTTGAATAGCCTTTTATAGGATAGTAATTTATTTATTCTGCTTGAGGAGCTATTGTATATATACACGTGTTGCGGCTTTTGTATCCCATTGCCAGTGATATTCCTACAGGAATCCGATATTTTCGTTAATATGGATTTCCATCAAGTACCATCATCGTCAGTTCAGTTCAACATATTTGTCTAGATTGCAGGGTTATTTGCTGATTTCATGTCTAGCTACATGTCTGTTCGTGAATTATTCCGTGAGACAAAACTCCCAACTGAAATTCTTATATTTCTCAAATTGTGACTCGCATACAGTATGTTGAAATTATATGGGTTCATTTTCAATAACCAGCATTACTAAGACATTAAAATACCCATTAGGTTCATTAACAGCTGATTGTTTCAGCGGGTACCATGTGAAATCGTTCGCTAAAAGTGCTCCCCAGAAACTTGGATTTCTATTTCGTGCCAAGAAATACTTCACTTCTCGTCAGCTTTCAATGATCTACAAGGCTCAGATACGACCTGTTATGGAAAACAGTTCTCATGTGTGGAGTTCGGCACAAAAACATTCATTGAGGCTTCTTGATTCTATTCAGAGAAAGACAATTCGTCTTGTTGGTGATTCTCCGCTCACAGACTCGCTCACTTCATTGGAACGTCGTAGAAGGGTCGGAGACTTGTCTCTCTTCTATAGATACTTCCACGGTCGATGCTCTTCCGAATTGTTATCGATCGTTCCCCGCTTGGCAATATCTACACGGATGACTCGACGAGTACAGAATTCCCACCCCTTTGTTGTAAATTTGGAAACCTGTCGAACCTCTCTTACTCAGGGATCTTTTTTCAATAGAACAGCTGAGGTTTGGAACTCCTTGCAAAGAGAGGTTTTTCCTGAGGCTTACAAACTTCAGAAATTCAAAGTAAATGTTAATTCGTTTTTTATGTCCCTTGACACACGCGGTGTTCTTTGAACATTACAGGGCTTCCCTTTCGTGTGAATCTGCATGTACAAAAAAAAGTCTTCTTTTTACGTAACACATCCTTAAAAGGTTCTTGTTCAAATTTCACGGTATACTTCTTTTAGCATGGATATTTTTCAGATCTAACTCACTGAGTTATCTAGTACCTACCTCTTTTTATGGAAAATTTCAATTATTCCATGAAACTTGTACTTTTTGGTTTCATGTAGGTAATATATTTGTCAATCAGAACTAAGGTTGTATAAGGGGTGATAGATACATCAGAAACTCCACAAGCATGTGAGGCATGAAGGAAAAACACGGGATAATAGTAGAAACAAAGCAAAATTTTGGTATGAGTAGAACTTGAATTTATGATATTAGTGGTCATTTTGGAGGGTCTGGAAAATATGAACATTCATTCAATTAACGTCTCAATTTATATTCCAACAACATCCTCAGATATTTTTTCCATTTGCGTCAGTTATCATAGAATATTCTTTTCGATTGAATCTGAAAGTCGTATACCTACTTATTGCATTGCTATTCCTCTATTCTTCAGATAATTCATCACACATACAATTTCTGTACTGATAATAACACCATGCTCTCCATTTGGAAAAAATGACAATTCGAACATCTCCAATTGTAACCTTTGGAATGTTTCAAGA
This sequence comes from Zygogramma bicolorata, assembly GCA_032362365.1. Classification (NCBI taxonomy): domain Eukaryota; kingdom Metazoa; phylum Arthropoda; class Insecta; order Coleoptera; family Chrysomelidae; genus Zygogramma; species Zygogramma bicolorata. Next base: position 388,257 of record JAVJAQ010004223.1, read on the forward strand.
AAAACATTCCAGAGTCCAATAACAACTTTCCATATTAGTCTTGTTTCAGATCTCGATATAGTTGTGTTATAACCCTTCTCAACTCAAAACAAACAAGTGGCTGTAAGTGATTGGTATACTGAAAGGCTCTGGAGGATCAATTATCATAACATATCATACTGCTAACATGAACGCCCATGTGGAAGTTTGCATGAGAGGGGGGAGGGAATATGGACGTGAAGCGACTGCATATATTAAATTTGAAATACTTTCGAAGACAAATGTCACCAGCTTACAAATTTCATTTCAGACACTGTTGAAGAAATCTAATCAATCTTAAAAATGATACACCTGTCTGCCCACGATGCAAGTATATTTTTGCTTTCCCTGACAGCTAGGAGGAGACACCCCCTGTTCACGGATATGGAGGCCCTCGAGCATTATCATTTAAATAATATTATCTGCTTTTTTCAGCTACTGTAATTTGAAATCACAAATCTACTCATTAAATCGTATGCAATTCATTTTGTTTCTTGAAATCGTTCCTACTCTGTGCCATGTGAAAACGAAGCTCTATATCAAGTTCGATTCTATTCATAGTTTGCGTATGAATTTTCAAAAATACTTATATAGAATCAACAAATCACAATTATGGTATAGACGATACTGATATAATAGTACCTATATTATGCAACGATCGTGTAATGATGGTTATTATTACATGAGCATAAACCGGGATACGAAACGAGCCACATAATGGTTTATGCGAGTGTATTAATAACCATTGCATGAGAGTTGCATACGCTATTTTATCTACACCCAATAAATAATGAAGAACTAAAAATATTATATTATTAGGTATTTATATTGAACACAATAATAGTAGTTAATCGTATTTCTTTGAAAAATTCTACAAAATTATAATCAATGGTACAACCACGGAAAATACAACAATGAGAAATGAAAAGAAGGAAAAATGAAAAAAAAAATCTGCCGAGGTCAGGAATTGAACCCGGACGTAACTGATCACTGCCGGCGCCATTCACCACTCGGACATGAGAGCTCATATAATTTGGTTGAAAATAAAAACATGTGTTGCATTTGTCAAATGAAAAATATAATGCTTTCCATTGTATTTTTTTGTCTAAGACATCTGTGGAGGGTCGCTGGTAATTCTTCTATATCACTGCTATAAGAGATTTTCAAACGATTATCGAAAATTGACCAAATTCTTAAAAAATTCAATACCTACTGACTTTGACTTGACAAACGTCAAATTGCAAAGCTTGCACATCATGCCTGATTGAAAAATAATGGAATTCTATTGGTTGAGAATCTGTATCGTAATGAAAATCTGTATCGTAATGGATTTCATTATAAAACGAGTTATGCGCATATAAGTGTATTATAATAGTACGGGGGTAGATAAAACCTTGTTAGAGGTAATATTTGATTAAGCCAAAATTATCATCTTCTCAGGGTGGTTCTTGATAGTGTAGTGGTAAGCACTTCTGTCATGGAATATCGGGTTCGATTCCCCAACACCGTGCTGGGATTCACGCGTTGGTAACGGAAAAAACAATTTCAAAAACTTAATAAAAGAAATCAGTCGACAACTCGCAGAGGTCAAAATTGCATCACTTGATTTTTGGATGAAAGGGTAGATATGAAAAAAAGGAAATATGTCAGGTATCGTTCAATTCATACAAAACTAAATCACATTTAATTCAAATCCAAATAGAGAGCAGCAGAATAAACATCTGAAAAGATTTTTGGAACACTTCAAAAATAATTCCTTTCCGGAATATTACAATCTTCTGAATACGAATGAAACCAACATAATATTTACAGACGTAGCTATTGATACATATCGCGATTTCTATAAATTTGATCTCTGATTATCACCAAGATATATCCTACAAAAATATACATTATAAAATTCACTAGGTATGTATCACAAACATTTCAAACACTACACATTATAATATACATTTCAATGTATTTCAGAAGGATTCGAAGCCTCCGCCTGAAAGTTTGGTAGCATATAGGCTGACAACCTGAAAATAAAACAAAAGTTTCACAAGTCGGAAAAAATCAATCACAGCATACATTTCATTGCAATTACTTCATAAATGATGTTGTAATCTTGAAATGAATAGATAATGTCTAAGAAGGTATATGTGTTAATGATGGTATAGATCATCATTAACATTGAGGGTAAATCTTCATATGTTTTTCTAACACTTATATTTGTAACTGCAGTTTTTTGTTAGTATAGGATAAAACTGAAGTAACGTTAGTTTCAAATATAAGTGGTATAAAAACGTAGGAGGTTTCATTTCTCATTTTTCATAACTCAGTTTTTTTAAATGTTTCTCAGTTATGAACCCCCTCCTTCTGTTCATCGTGTTTCAATACTTGAAAAACACATTCTGAGAAAATTGGATGTGTATCTCATTAGGTAACCAATTATAGTAGAGTTTGGTAAAGGTTTTTTGTTATATCATAGTATTCAGGTTGTACATGAGTCCAGTACCCACTTGTGACTGCCTGTTCTATTGAACTAAGGCCTGACTATTTTCTCAAATTATACATGATAAATAAGTGGTAATTGAATAGTTGTTAATATACAAACATTTTTCAGGTATTAAAAAAAATTAGGTGATATTTATAACGGCTCAAAATACTCAGTTTAAAATAATTCTTCAGATATTGCATTAACTGTGACTATGCGAGTGCAGGTAGATTCATGTGCACCCCGAATACTATATTACAACAATCAAATATGAACTCTTGTTTTTTTGTCACCAGCTCTCACTTTCTTATCAGGTCTCCCAGAGTCAAAATGCTTGGGAAAAGCATCGAAAACCGATGTCAACAGATGCCAATTGAATATAGCGCAATATAGTACGAATGGGGGACGGTTCTAGTTTTACAAAGTAGGCTGGCTGGTAGTTTTTTTTTGGGGTTATATAGTTATATTGATGTTCAGGTCTATTCTGGTGACCTATTGATTTTTAATATCACTAGATCATTAAGAAACATTCACAAATGGGACCAAATGCAATTATGGTGCACACCAAGGATTTTTAAAAGTAATATTTTTCGAAATATTTTCGGGAATTGAATATTATATAATATCGAAAAATATTACAGAAATATCGATAGCGCATCAAAATATTATTCCATAACACTTGTCGATTATTTTCAATGAACAATATTCAATATTGACAGTTATTCAAGATTCACCAGAATATACCTGATAACCTGTCACTGTGTTTACGTCAGAAAATTAATGTGATATCTCAGAATCAAGCCTAGAAAATACAAGCATAATTTAGTCAAAGGTTTCGATGCTTAAAATCAACAATGATACCAACCTTATAAATGAACATATATTGTTCTTTCGTCTGCACAGCACTCGCTCTATCTCTTCGTACCCTATATACAATTTTTGGAATATCTACAAGGCGTGTTTGTTCAAACTCTCTAATGGCGATATCACATGCTATTACTACTCCTGTCCTTCCTGTTCCGGGGCTGCAATGAACCACAACCGGGTTCACTTCATTGACGGTCGATCCATCCATGTTTCCATTGACGATCACAGACTGAAACAAATAAACGAAAATACTCTTGAAATGGATGTTAGCTTCAGAGCTCGATATTCCTCCAGATTATTTCCTAGAATATTTCCAAGAATATTTCCCTCATATATAAAATGTCCCATAAGAGCAATGCAATTATCGAAAACTTACAGCGGTAATTGCATTGTATCAAGTCACCATAACAACAGATTTGAAACCGCTAGACGTCAGTAAACAACACAAATAAATGTCAGATAGACTTCAAAAATAGAAAAACATTTCGCGTTTTGGTGAGTGCTCTATACAATCTATAGAGGAAAGTCTTTCGGACTCGGGCACTTTCGCCAAAATATGAAAATAAACTCTTCCAATTTTTTGATATCGCAAAATTATCGGTAATTTTTATGCACTCGTGCAATTATAACCGATAATTGAACGAATCATTCTGATATGATCCTTCATAAAAATCCAGTTTATATACTCAAGGTGATTTCTGGAACACTTCATTTTTATTTGAATTAAAAAAAGCCCAGTACCCGTGTATCAATACATCTACAGTGACTGAACATTGATTATTATTCATCAGTTGAAATTTTACAGTTTATAATTCATACAATTTTGACGCACTCATATGAAAATATTTTTTCTGACCTGGTATAATATTATAGTCTTTTCATAAATTGTAGATAGTGACTCATAGGTTGTTCTGTTCATAATTGATATGAAGCAGGTCAAGATATAGAACATAAATTAGCTAGGTACTGAGGTTTCAAATCAAGTTTTACTTTGCCATTTTATGACATCTTCTCTGCTCTTTCAGAAACCCTAAAAACCTGAATAAACTCACGACAAAAAGATTGATTCAAAATTGAAATCAGATACTTTTTTCTCGAACACTACTACTCAGTTGAAGAGTCCCTGTAATCCTTAGACATAAATGAGTTCGCTGTCTATATTGGTGTGTGGAATATTGTATGAGGCTATGACCCCAGTTTGTTTACCATATTATTACGAAATCTCCTAGCGCCGACCCTGTCGAATTAATATGAAGGGTCGAAGGAAGATTGTTACCTGTGGGATCGCGGCTCACCGAGAAAATTCGATCACCGAAATTTGACTTTGAAGGTTCTTCGCAGGTATATATATATATATGGCTCCAAAATCGGAGCCGAAACGTCGAGAACAAAACTCCAGACGCGGTTCAACCCGAACTCAACAACAACACACAACTGACCGCGGAAACCTATCCGAACACATATATATATATATATATATATATATATATATATATATATATATATATATACACGGAAGCGATTCATCCGAATCAGTAAAGTTATTCAGATAGTTATTCGGATTTTCTTTCGTTCATCAGACTTTATTTATTGAAACGATAATAACCATATGAGTTTTGTGGGAGGTGTGTTCATGAAAATTCATTGTTACAGAGCCTCGAAAAAGAATTCAGTTAAATTCGAAACGTCAGCAAGAGTACAATTGTTTTTTTAGGAAAATTGACCCTGTTACCCAACCCACCTTACTTGAGGAAAATAACTTGATCACTAAACTAGTTGACTGATTCATTTATACCATTCAAGAGGGATTAAAATATTTCATGTAGGTGAATCGAAGATGTATAAGTCACACAATATGGAATTTGAATAATAGAATCTATAACATATTTATCAATGACAGTAGAAATAATGATTGCTGGGCACTCATTATACTTCACTCATTGAAAACTCTCAAGAATGTTGAAGTTAATGTCTATCAAAAAATGAAAATCATTGGAACTAGAATTACAAAGAATTCTCGAAAAGAGGATTATGAAAAAAATGGCGCGAAAACTGACAATACAAATTTTTCATCTAGAAAGGTCAAAAAAACCACGATAGGGCATTGATTCAATAAAAACCGTTATCAATCAATAATTTACTGACTTGAATAAACACTTTTGGGACCAATAAATTATAAACAAGATGATAATATTCACGGATAATTAAATATTCATGCTTGGAGTTATTGTACAGCAAAATATGTATCGCAGTTTCGTAAACATTTTGTATGAATATCTTGTTGAAAAGATTAAGGACCTCTATATGTCAGATTTCCATTAAATATCTTATCAATTTTATTAAGAATGGTGGTGTGACATTTGGCCCAAGAGAACGTGAATTCAGATAGTCGATATTTACTTTTGGCTCTAATCAATATAAATAAGAATGAATTCATTTAAATTACCTTATCCAATGTTGATGATTTCATGAAACTCCTGGCCTCGATTAAGAATGCAATAAGGGAGTTCCCTTCTGATGGAACTCCCTTTTCCGGCCAACCCAGATACCAGAAATGTGTAACTTCTCTCCAACTGTTTGATACCATATTCTGTGAAATGAATTAATTGGATTAATTGATGCTACATGTTTTAAGAAAGATATTTCACTAGTCAAGTCATAATTCTCATTTTTGTTCATATCTATATCAATTCAACGTCTAGTGGGAACATTAGTATATTTACAAAAAATTAGGTATGGTGCTGAAAAAGTGCGACCGAATTCAGGAATAATAATTGAAAAAGGGCTTTTCATATTGTGGAAGAATTGATTGTCGTCAACAGAAAAACGGCTGAATACTAATTTTACGTACTTTCAGTATCATATGTAATTGGATACATGCAAGTGCTACAAAGACAAGATAACAATGATTCAAAGTAGATGTAACATTAATAATATTCATTTTGATCAATTACCGGCTATCTTAATGATAATCACCTTGAGTTGAAGACTGGATATAATATATTTATCCTTCACGTCTCTCTTCTTCAAAGTAACCTGGAAATCACCAAACAACCTGTTGCAGTCCAGTACTTCAGAAGGTGGTAGATAATCGAAACACTTCTCCTGGAAGAATAAGAGTCCAATTGAAGGATTGTGAATAAAGGAAGGACATGTGTTTAATATACCATTCCATTTTCAAAGAAATGTGTGATCATTAGAATCACTTTCGATTGTTGTTCCCATATCATTCTCCAGAAATCATCAACAGTATCCTGTAAGGGGGCCTGGCATGCAATGTAATACCCTTTTGTATTTTTGGGACCCTGGAAAAGATCAGAAGCAATTACATAGTATATCCAGCAATTACATGAGATATCCAATCAATAATAATTCAATATTTCAGAGCCATTTTGAGTGGTAATGGTTCGGACTTCCGTTGTCTATATTATTAACTCTATTGAAGCCTCTTGCTAAGAACGAAAGGATAAAAGTATAAAAATACAAATCAAATAAGATTCCTAACAAAAAGGTTGAAATGTTTTTATTTGCAAAATTGAATTAAAGTTGTGATTGATCAAACAAAATAATGTTGTGACAAGAAAATTGAGATATCAAAATATGAAATATTAGTAAAGAAAATGAGATATCGAATATGAAATATTGGTCAATAAATGGAAATAAAGAAATGAGACATTTATTTTACCAATACTTTGCACCTCTAAATTTGAAGGAAGTTTATCCTATATAGAACCACACTATCTTAATCAAATACTGAAATTGTTGGCTCACCCAATGCTACCGTTAGTAAAAAAATGTTCTCACACCTATTCTGTAATCAAACCAGATACATAACGAATTATTAACTTAGTAATAGTTTTATTCACGGAGCTGAAATGCTATATGTTATTCCTATATATTTAATATTTGGGCAAGGTGGAAGAAAGCATACCATGCTAACCTTGTCTTTTTGTGTAACTCAACGTGTAATATATCACTGAATTGAAATTGACACTTGAGCACAATAAACGTTATTATTATTATCATTACAGAACTACACTCAATATTAACCAATGGTGCTTTGTGATTTGTTTCCTGCATTGGTATGTTTATCAAGGAATAAATGGCGAATAACTTTCTGGCGACTTTCTTGAAGTTGTTTGTTGTACACTCTCGTTGTCGTTATTGATAAGGAGTTTTTGACCCATAAAGTGAATACATTTGCAGTGAAATCACGAAATTTCTGCCAGGAAATGCTCATTATACAACAATTTGTTTCGTATCTATGAAACAACTGTAAAAACAAGTATGAAATAGTTTAACTAACTCACCGTAACGTAATTTGCGTTGATATAATCGCTGTTCGGATATCCATCAATGGTTTTCAGAAATACCCTGGTTTCTGGTAGGGGGATCACGTTGGCATACCGATTCTTTGGTTCACAGCCCTCTGGTAGCTCGCTGGTTTTGGCTGTGATTTGGGGAATTTCTTCGAATTCTGCTTTGATGTCTTCGGTATTGGTAGCGAATTTTGCTAGGGCCGGGAAGTTCAATGGATGTGTTACTGCCACCTACAAAAAAAGTTTACTCTTTAATCTTCACTAACTCCAAGAAACAGGTTACAGACTGTGTCACTTCGAAAAGATAACAACTACTACCTCAATAAAAAGCTTTGGTTCAAAATCCAATACTCACTGGGTCATCAAACGCAGGATTGCCGTAAGATCTTTTAGACTGGCGGTCAGCTTTCCTCCTAACGCTATTGTAAACGGAGAGATTGTCTACACTGTAATCATCCAAATTAACAGGCCTGCATCGTTGCTTGTAGTTGAATCGCTTTTGCCGCTTTCTCATCAGGTACTGAAATGAAATTGATTCAATACATTTCAATTGAAAAACACACCTTATCCAATCCATCCTGGCGGTGGATCAATTTCTGTTCCAGTTGTGTAGTGGTAGTTACCGATCATCACAAAGGCAACAAACGAATTTCGACAGAGAAGAACCAATGTTATTTTCTACGACTATTACTATACTGCACTGCGATTACTTCGCATATATGCCATTAGAATGGATTGGATAAACTGTAGCTGGGTGCATTTTCTCCGTCGATTTTGTTCTTTAATTCTGCGAAATCTGATATTGAAAATAAAGAAAGATAAATGAGTAATAAGATAGTTCAATGGCGACGTTTCGATTGCTTGCATCCGCGATCATCCTTTGGTGATAGCTCGGGTATATCTTAAACGATGTGAAGGATGAGATTAGATCATCCTCTGTCAATTGTCGTACTCATTTAAAAATTTATAGGAAAGATACGAACATGTTCAGGTACATTCCTAGAGACTCGAATCATTGTTCACAACATAAAATGGCAGCACTGCAATTTCTCTTCCATAGGTGAATAACATTTTCTTTAAAATACAGATAAGTACAACAATAAAAAAAGGATTGATAGCATGAAGCTGAAGTAAACGTTTTAAACCTAGAGATTGTTGAAAATATAATCAGAAAATGTCAATTCAGGGAAACACTTCGATTTTTCGAAAAGATGAGAGCAGTAAAAAGTTTATAGTAATCCTATATGAACCTCAGTAGCTACACTAGAGGACTCGAACAGTTATTCGATGAAGTAAATATAAAAGTTGTATATAGTTCCTTATAAATTACAACAGCTCATTGGTAATCCAAAAGGTAAATAAGAGAACACAGAAGGGTCAGGAATTTACGAAATCAGTAGTCAAGATTGCAACAATAAACGGATTGGCCAGCTTTACGCTGAGTATAAAAAACCCGTTTCAGAAAAGTCCAGTGTCGCCCAACATCTGGACAATGATCACGGAATTGGTGAAAGCAATACAAAACTGATCATGTGCATGACACAAGGCCACTCGATGCAGTCGAGAGTCTATATAAACAGCAAAATGTAAAAAAGTATTAATGGTGACGAAGGGTCTATCCCTTTGAGCCCGCTTTCTAATTCATTGTTGAGAAATTGATCAGAATGAGAAGTAGTGACAGATGAAGTCCATATCGGACCAAAAAACTTTGCAGGTATTTTTCGAAATACCTTAGATTGTAAAGCTAACGCTTATATTCAGAATCAGTATCAACTTTCTTCTCCTGCAGAAGCTTACCTTCTTAGCAAAACGCACGTCTAGTGTGAATAATATCGGTTTGGTGTTGGAGCGATTAATCTCTACAAAAAGTTTCATCGTGTATAGCTTGTTTCATATGAGTGACATATTAGTTATTTTACAGTGTATCGAGAGAAATATGCATGATGTCATGATTTTCCCAGGCACCTCAAAGAAAATTCAATTCACAAACCAGTATGAAATTTCCCAAAAATCAAAGATTTCTTCAAGATCTCTCCTCCAACATCACATTATATGTGTCCAAACTCCCCATCAACTTCTTCTCCTACCCTCGTTAGATACAATTATCACCAGAGACGATTAAAACGTTGCCATTAAACTCATTTCAAAGAAATAAATAGTATAGACAATGGAGGTTCGAACCACCATCAATCAAGAGAGGACATAAACAACCAGAGTCACACAAACGTACTTAATTATTGGCACTGGCTAATGACCGCATTAGTCGATGCCAAAACTAAAATGAAAAAACTATTGTTACTCTGAATTGTGATCTCACCAATAATCCAGCTAGAAGGACCAAACACACTGCGCCAACTGTAGATATGACAATTGCAGCTATCTTTCCTTTATCACCTTCAGAATTATCAATCGTGGCATGCTCCGTTGAAGCTGAAGTTTCTGTTACCTCATCCCCTGATGAAGTAGTATCGATAGTAGTCTGTTCGCTGGTCTCGGTGATATTTATAGATCTAGATCTGTTGAAGTGTGGAGTCGAGTAACTGAAATTAGGATTTAGTGTCTCTGGTAACAGAGTTGTGTGGTTGTCCCTAGTCTCAACATGAATGAATTCAACAGTTGTTATCGTACTTTCCGTAGTGGTAACCTCCACAGTCGACTCACTTCTGTTTATAGGTACCATGGTTGAAGGATTTTCTGTTGTAGTACTTATCTCTGGAATGTAAGGAGTAGCCTCGATAATATCTGATGACATGGGAATCTCTGTACTTTGTTCAATTCTTTCAGATGTATATTCTGTGAAAACTACCTGTTTAGAAACTCTAACCCCACTTTCGGTTGTTTCAGGCTCATCGGTACTGGTAGATATTTCCTCTACAGGTGTTGTTTTATCCACAACAACGTCTGTTATTGTAGAGGAAGTGCTCTGTTCTGTAGATGAATCAGTGGTAGTATGATCACTTGTAACGTCTTCTTCTATCGTAGTTGTAATATCTGTATGAGAAACAACTGATTCTGTAGTTTGAGGCAGCAATCCTACAGTTGATATTTCTTCTGTGGATAGCAGTATACCAGAAGTTATTTCGTGATCTGTGGTTGTGTCTTTACCGTCCAAAGTTCCACCAATTTCGGTTGATTCTTCTGTAACAATAGAAGTAATAGTTTCTTCACCATCAGTGGAAAATGATGCACTACTAGTGACTGGTATTTCAGTGATTGTGATAGTCTCGGAATGAGCTGTGGTTTTTTCTCCTGCATTCTCTGAAGTAACGTCAATACTTATCGTTGTTGATTCGAATTTTGAATCATTTTTGAAAGATTTCGATGTGAGAATACTTTCCACTGTTGTCACTTCAGAAACAGCATCCTTTGTGAAGGTATCATCTCTTCTCGTTGAAATGATGATTGGTGTGGTGAGGATCTCCTTTATTGTCGTAACTTCGGGAGCAGTGATGTTGATTTTGTGAACTTTATTTTCTTCCACCGTTTGCTCTTTCGGAATAAGCTCATTTTCGTCGGAGGAACTCTTTGTAGAACTCTCGGGGAACGAATGAATGGCTTTTATTGTTTCAGATTCGATTTTATTGCTCAAAATATGACTGTTGTTGTTCACTGGTGGTTTCGTCAATGTTGTACTTTTTCCGGTAGTTTGAATGGGAATTTTTGAAGACCAAGTTTCTGGATGTTGTAGTTCTTCTTTAACTTCATATTTGTATGTACTAGTTTCAGCATAGCTGGACACGAAATTGACTTTTTTCCTTTGTTCAACAATGAGATCATCGTGTTTAGAGTTCCTATTAGTGGTATTGTTCTTTGATATGTTTGTTTGTTCCTTGAAGTCCAGGGAAGCACGCGGCTTTCCGAATAAATGATGCAAATTCAAATTGTCACCGTTTTCATCATCTATATCATCATGGAAGTCTCCAGCGTGACTTTCGTGCTGGTCTATATCGTGATGGTAATCGTCGAAATCATTGAATTCGTATTCTTGTTCCAATTTTTGTTTGGCTTCATTGAATTTTTTGTCGAAAAAATCCATTTTTGGCGTAGACAATTCTAAACTCGCAAAGTCAGAATATTTTCGAGTGGAGGAATCATGAAACGATGTGTCATCTGCATGCTTCTCAATGTCAGCAGTTATGGGAAGAGTATAGACGTTGTTTTGAAACTCGGGAGATACATATTTCTGGATGTTTATCGACCTCGAGTCATTCTCCCGATTCTTCTCGTTTGAATCTTGTCTGATATTGTTATCTTTGTTCTCTTTTTCCACCTCATTATGTGATATGCTTTGGCTGTTCGTATCATTTTCATCTCGATGGATAGATTCTGAATGTAACTGGATATCATGGTTTATATTTTCTTGAGTATTTTTATTTGCGATGTTTAGTTCGGCATCAGTCTTTGGTAATTTTTCAATTAAGTTTATATTAGTATCTATTTGATCTAGGGAGACATTCTGTTGGATCGTGTGGTTGCCAGCGGTACTACATATTTTGAGAATCAGGAACACCCCTGAAAAAAAAAATTAACAAATAATATCTTAGTCTGAATAAAAAGTCCTTTTTGGGAAGAAAAATGATTGTTGAAATATCGTCGATATATAGAAATATTCTTGGAAGAGAAAAAATAGACAAGTCCAGAAAAATAATGAACGGATAAGATGACAAAATGGTTAAGGCTTTCGCGGCCGAGGTTTTTAGCATCACTACTTTCCTTCGGGTTTGAAGGCCGTCGTTCTTTGGAATTTCTTCCTGACGTTTCGCTAGCGCGAGTGGCTAGCTTTTTCAGAGGCTCACTCATCTCGACTATTATTCAGATTACTGAGTCTCTGAAGAAGCTAGCCACTCGCCCTAGCGAAACATCAGGAAGAACATCAGGAAGAACGGCCTCCAAACCCGAAGAAAAGAAGTGATGCTAACGGATAAGATGGCCGATATCGACCATGACCATGATTATACTATTTGGGATCTGTCGTTCACCTACCTGACCGGGCGGCAATGACAGATTCTTTTTTAAACTGCCAAATACCTGAAACCTAAATTTCTTATGCATTCAAGTCGACCTCACGCTCAAACTAGTTCAAGTTTTAATGAATGAACTGAAAAAATTTGGGTTCTATTTCATTTTTCACAATTTAATCAGGCAAGTTGTAGGTTACTCCGTTTTTTTTTGCTTCTGCTTCCATATGTGAATATCGGAAGAGAACAAAACACTGATATGCGGATATCATTCAAATTCGGATAATAACTGAAAATCTGCCCTTCTACACTCGATAGATTTCAATAAATTATTCATTTTTTCAGATTGTAGTAGGTTACTAACCGAAAAAAAATACGAAGAAAAAATTTATTTGTAATTATTTCTCTCATTGTTTATTTGTTTGAGTTGAGATAATTTGGTACCTAAACAGTCGAGAGTACTCGTAATCTAATAACAACATATTGTGTGATTTCCACAAGGCAGTTTAAAGAACCGCTATTTGTGTTTCTCTTTACATATAACTGTTCAGTGAAACTCACTTGGAGAGCGAACTCCATAAAAATAACTCTCAAATAGTTACTACGGTGTTCATTACGATCATCAAATTGATATAGTTATTTGTTGAAATGCATTGTAACTGTCAGCAAAGTCACAGAATAGTGAAAGAAACTTGTTAGAAGATTTAATATTGGAATCTATACGAGTGTAGAAGGGCAGATTTTCAATCTACCTCGATAAGTTGTTGCTGTGTGTTGAAAAACAGTGCCTTCTAATAGAATAGGTTTTATTAGTCAGCAATATCTCGTACACCTCAAATTTGCCTATCAATAAAATCCAAGACCTAATATTTACGAAATGATTATATATCTTTGACCTTTCGGAAATCAAATCTGCTTCCATTTTTCAAACTATTTCACAAATATCCTCTCTTAGATTCGTTTTCTTGTAAAAAACGAATGTACACTTTTATAGATTCCAATATTTATTCTGATTTTTTCAAGTTGTGGTAGTAGACAAGGAGGTGGTGATAGGTGACATTGTCACATTTTACACTGCATGCCTTTTCAAACCTTGATAATTATCCCTAGAATATGAAAAATGGACAAGGTTCCTGGCAGCCGAGCGTGTGAACTTTATAAGGAAAAACGCTTTTTCTCTTATGGGTAATTTTAGTGTTTTTGATTTGAAGGCGTTTTGGATTTCATTAATATATATCATTTCACGTTATTGACGTAAATGGCAAGCATATACTACAGCCCAACATACAAAAATTGGGAAAAAATTGAATGACCATGATGTTTTAAATTCAAGCAAACATTTGAAAAATTTCGTGATTCTTTCTTGCACGCTGCTTCGTATTGTACTATTGAATATTATTTTAAGCTAAAATAATTAATGGAAAAACAAGAAAATTCCTTTAAAAAAGCGTTTACCCTTATGAAGTGCATACTCTCGGATGCCATGAACCTCTTTTTCATAGTTTAGGGTTAATTATCAAGCCTTAAATAGGCATGCAGTGTATAATGGGAGAACGTCACCTGTCACCACAGGCGAGTATACAAGGGGGGGTGGAGGGGATAATTACCCCCTCATGATCAGTCAGTCACATGACATTATGATATTATGATAAATATTGAAAAATATAGGGGGATATCAAAAATATGATAGATGAATGAAAAATCTATCACAATTTTATTTCACTTTTACTCCCTGTAACCCTGTAAGTTCGCAGAATCCAGTAATTAAATTCAAAATTATTATCAAAATTATAGAATATCTCAGATTATATAGTCTTCGGGAGAAATTAATTCTCACCAACAGTTCTGGAAGAACCGCTTTCAAAAAGTGCGATTCTAACATTATGCCTCTCATTAAAAAATGCATGCCATTGACTTCAACCTGGTCTGACAATATCTCTTAACTGGTCTAGCACTATAACACATTCATTCCTGGGACTTACCCATAGAAGCTGATGCATTGATAGATCGTTGTTGATGAGAAAAATCGAAATTTAAATTTATTATTTAATTTTTCTGTTGCATTATCTTGTGTTCAATATGTATATACTTGTCATTCTACTCATTGATATGTAGTATGATGAATACGAACGAATATCATTATAACGGTTCATTTTTACTTACGTTGACAAGGCAAATGTGAGTTACCTCTGAAGTCTGAAGTTTATTTTTATCGAAAATTATTGTTTTCTCCACTTTCCAATTTTATTAATGAAAAAAAAAATTAAGATTAAACAAATCTGTCGTTTTTCTTTCACAGTTTGCCAATAATTCAAGTCATTGTGAAAGATGAGTTTGTAAAAAGGCCAATATGCATTTGTGTTTTGATTAAATGGTGGAAATGCATAATTTTCTCAGTGATTCCCCCCCTATAAACTTGAGCTGTATACGCGCCTGTGTCACCACCTCCTGGTCTAAAGGTTAAGAACCCAAAAAACTACGAATAAAGAATCCATCAACCAGAAAATAATTACATTCAAACAGTATACTATTCTAATAATCATTGCTATCGGGGAGCCAATTCCAGACATTGAACTGAAGTAGATGGTAAATACTATTGAAAAATCCATATCAAACAAAGAATACCATATGTTCCTGTACGATTCTTGCTGAGTTTACCAAACCGCAACACTTTGGTGGAAATAAATTTCAGGTATTCGGTCATGAAGTTGAATAAAATTAGAGAGTGGAAAATTCTTTCGAATAAAATAATGGAATTCGATACATACCCAGTATTGACTGAAGCGTGACGCCCATAATGTGAGCATTGTTGCTGGATTACTGGTACATCTGAAATGAAAACATCAATATCATATCAAAATTCACCGAGATAAGAATGGATGAAAATATGACTGACGATAAAAATGATTTATTAACTTGCAATATTTTTACATGAAAGGTGAAAGTTCGCGTCTTCTACAAACTCCGTGTTGATGATATTGTGGAATAACTCTTTATATGTCTTATTGTTGAAAATACAATAAACCAAGAAAAACTTAAAAAAAGCAATGTGGATTTTTATATGAAGGCCCGTAAACGTACCACGTTCCTCAAAGTTAGGTCTTTATTTCAACACTGTGTACGTTACAAGTCTATGATCAACTATCCTTGACAAATTCAATAAAATGCTTTATTATTCAAATGGTCGCTGGACAAGGTATCTCGATTTTTCTATTGACTATTGGCGTCGATAACTGAAAACCGGTTTCTTGAGAAACGTTAAAATTTGATTGCCGATGAGGTAGAAGCGTTTCGAAGCAATCACACAGTAAATTGATAGGGAACACGATTCTAGCTGCTTCTCAATTGTCTCTCTTGTCATCACTCTAGAAGATAATGGAATGCATTCCTCACTAGCTCAAACAATATACCTATGAGGTAACTACATTCGATAAAAATATATCTACTCGAAATTATGTCAAAGTTGCGAGAATGTTAAAGAATGTTCCATGTTCGAATTGGCAAGCCTCATTGAGAAGAATTCTTCTTTTTGAAATTGAAACATGAACATAATAATCAACTTCCCGATTCATATCAATTTTTCACTTCTCTTCGTAGTTTATTGATTTCTGTACGACTCTCGCAAATTAAAAATTATGTGTATTTTTGAATAAGTTATATATCTTCGTTTTTGTTTTTTTTATCTCGTAAAAATGGCAAAATAAAAAAATAAATGACAAGCTGTTGTCTAGAGATTAGTTATTCAACGCCAAATGAGTGAAAGGGGGAGGCTTAGTTTGTTTTTTATTTTCATGTAATCTATTCTCCATTAAAATTATTTACTCAATGATTATTTATTTGACAATTTGGACTCGAATTTGGATCTATTTACGTTTGTCTAGCGTTTCCATGAGCACTATCAGATGGTAATGGTTTGAAAGGAAGCAAAGATAGATGAAATGAGAGAACTCAGTTCAATCAGTTTCAGCAGAAAAGCTAGCCTAATAGAACCAACAGTTAGGAAAAGAAACAGTACAACCGATTTGGTCCATCTCAGATTCTAATTCAAAATCGCGTTCACAACTCACTAAGCAGCATTGAAATGTTAGCTCGAAACTCTCACAAGTCTTTAGATGTTAGTATTGGTATCTGGGCAACCAACCTGCGCATTTGATAAGGAGCGTGTCATGCTCATTAACCATCCTTCCAAACCACAACTAACAAAAAGGTCGTCGCTTTGATGGAAACGTAGCTTATACAGCTAAACAACCGTCTCTTCAAGATTCTTTGCATCAAACAATTCAGTTCATTTTCAAACATATTTTTTTTCGAAAAAATAAACCAGAAGATCACGGAAACGATTGTCAAATCGATAAAGAATCGTGAAGTCGTATTCAGTCTTCAAGGTTGAAATTTTTCCTATGTTCAGAGGTTTAGAACAAAACATATTTTGAACAATTCGATCAGGCCAGTCCGAAACTACTTATACAGTAGGTTCTGGCTGGCACCTGTCAGAAAACAACTACTCCCCCGGCTAATACCACGAAGGGCATTGTATTATATCCGACCGGTGCAGGTTTCTTCACAGAAGAAAATTCTGCATTTGCTTTTGGCGATACAAATGAAGGAATTGATGTTCAATTATTGGGACGGACAGAGTTGCAGACCGGTTTCGGGATATTTGGCTACTCATCAGTACAGGGAAGTGCCATCATCAACATAACGATGACTTTCCATGATTGAAAATCAAAAACTTTCAGAGTATCAAGCCCCGAACAAAGCTGATGCGAACAACGCGAAGTCATTGCGACATCTACCCACGGACGAGATATTCCAAAAGCAATCCGAATTCGCCCATTCCTCCTGCGAGAAAAAAGGAAAAACATTCGACAACCGATGGGCATACTTGAAGACTGGCGTTAAGACAGGCCTGAACGAATTGTTCAAAAAATGATTTTATTTAACGCCAGTATTCAAGTATGCCCATCACCTATGTCGAGAGAGAGATTTATCCTCTGGTCTCATCCAAAATTTTGAAACGAAAGTTCATCAGTAGTCTGAAAGTGGTGAACTTTATTCCAATGCTTCTAACCATCTCTGTTTACAGAATTTACTCCTGGCTTCTCGCCGCAAACAACATTTACCAAATCTGAATATTCGAATGGAGAATATTCTTTTATTCCTATACAGAATCGGTTCAACTTTCACGATATAGTCATACACCAACCGCTACATCAAACATTATTCAACATTTCACGTGCTCTGCCATTGTAGCCATCGAATGTCGTTTCAAAGAGAATTAATCACGTACAAACGTTTCTGCTTCAACAAGAGGTAAAGGCGAGGCTTCATTGTTATGCTGTGTAATACAACATGAAAGGTTATTTTCGAACAGCAACAATTGTGTTATCCAACATCACCATTGTGGCTTCTGGTCGAAATAGGAAATATTAAATTGCGGTGTCTTGCGGCATATTCATTGGAGTTGGTTTGATGAAGCGAGTCAATTCTTGTGGAACTCGAGTCGGATCAATGTATACGACGTAAGATTGAATTGTACTAGGTGAAGAAACTGAGAAAACGACGAAGAGGCATGGAAATCGCCTGACAACGAACGCAGTTTTTATGAGATTTTTTCGAGTATTCGATGAACGAGGCCATCATTTTTCATTTGTAATAATGATAATAGAGGAGCCCAAGCGCGGTGATTGATGTAATTACCCAAATTCAAAAAGATATAGACTCGGGTAAAAAATGTGGTATTCTATCATTTAATCTTCGAAAAGCTTTTGATACAGTTGATCACCAAATTTTATTCAATATCATATATCAAATTGGTGTGAGGGGGTGTGCATTCCTCCAGGGAAACTGATGCTACAAGAAAATCAAATATTCTTGACGTAAAGTCATCTCACAGGAAAAGTGAAGGTGAAATGAAGATGCGGGCGGAGATGACAGCGTGAATACCCTTTTTCCTGTCCCGAAAGCCTTCCGTAGACTTTTGAAAATCCAGACAACAAACACAGATATGCATCTTGATACATATAATACAGATAGATGCATTTGCTTTATATTCTCGATATATGTATGAGGAATTGATATAAAAATTCATAGAAATTCTTACATTTCGGTGCTGAAAAATTTGATGAGATTCTTCGTAATATCGTTATCGACTTGAGAGGTCGTAGAGTTGGACTGCATGGAAAAAAAGGTGAGTCAATATAGAGTTCATTGAACATTGTGGTGTTTAATTGGAAATGAATTGGACCCTCCAGAATCCAGATCAACCTGAGTAATTGCAATTCATCAGGAAGAGTGCTGTAGTGCAGGCTATTATGGCGCTGTACAAGAAGACCGTATTTGAAAACACTCTCCCGACAGAACTTCCATTCTATGATTTAAAATATTAGTATAACTACTTTTCTTCGGGCTTGAAGGCCGTCGTTCTTTGGAATTTCTTCCTGACGTTTCGCTAGCGCGAGTGGCCAGCTTCTTCAGAGGCTTATTCATCTCCGATGACTAAATAGTTCGATTTCTCAAGGCGTATTTATATTGATGCAGGTAGTCTGGAGTGTTAATTAGTTCTGTCGGGTTCGGGGAATAATCATCATTATTAGTTGCCGCACTACCTGCTGTGATTTCATTAGTTATTCTTGATTTCTTCAGAATCGGATTCCAAATTCTGTTTAGAGTCAACGCTTCTTCCTTTCTGTTAAAATTGTCCGCATGTTTTTGGATCTCTATTGCCTTCCGTACCAGTCGGCTATGGTAACCCTGGTTGGGGGCAATCAGTGTTGCATTTTCGAACAGAATATTGTGGTCGCCCTCACTCAATGCGTGTTCCGCCACCGCCGATTTGTCGGTTTGCCCCAGCCTGCAGTTCCTTTGATGCTCTTTGAGCCTTGTACCCATGGATCTTTTCGTGGTACCGATGTAAACCTTCCCACAGGTGCACGGTATGCGATAAACCCCTGCCGCTGACAGTGGGTCTCTTTTGTCTTTAGCCGACCTGAGGCTTTGCTGGATCTTCTTGGTCGGCTTGAAAACTGTTTTTATGTTATATTTCCCCAAGAGTTTTCCAATTCTGTCAGTGATCCTCGGGATATATGGCAGACATGCATTCGCAACTACCTGAGAGTCCTCCCTGTTATGAACCGTGGGACTCTTTGGTTTCATGGCCCTGTTGATCTCAGATACACTGTACCCATTCGACCTCAAGGTCACTTGAAGATGTTCCAGTTCCTGCTCTAGATGTTCTGGTTCTGCTCGAAGAATTTCTGAATATCTAGAGCAGGAACTGGAACATCTTCAAGTGACCTTGAGGTCGAATGGGTACAGTGTATCTGAGATCAACAGGGCCATGAAACCGAAGGGTCCCACGGTTCATAACAGGGAGGACTCTCAGGTAGTTGCGAATGCATATCTGCCATATATCCCGAGGGTCACTGACAGAATTGGAAAACTCTTGGGGAAATATAACATAAAAACAGTTTTCAAGCCGACCAAGAAGATCCAGCAAAGCCTCAGGTCGGCTAAAGACAAAAGAGACCCACTGTCAGCGGCAGGGGTTTATCGCATACCGTGCACCTGTGGGAAGGTTTACATCGGTACCACGAAAAGATCCATGGGTACAAGGCTCAAAGAGCATCAAAGGAACTGCAGGCTGGGGCAAACCGACAAATCGGCGGTGGCGAAACACGCATTGAGTGGGGGCGACCACAAGATTCTGTTCGAAAATGCAACACTGATTGCCCCCAACCAGGGTTACCATAGCCGACTGGTACGGGAGGCAACAGAGATCCAAAAACATGCGGACAATTTTAACAGAAAGGAAGAAGCGTTGACTCTAAACAGAATTTGGAATCCGATTCTGAAGAAATCAAGAATAACTAATGAAATCACAGCAGGTAGTGCGGCAACTGATGATGATGATTATTTCCCGAACCCGACAGAACTAATTAACACTCCAGACTACCTGCATCAATATAAATACGCCTTGAGAAATCGAACTATTTAGTCATCGGAGATGAATAAGCCTCTGAAGAAGCTGGCCACTCGCGCTAGCGAAACGTCAGGAAGAAATTCCAAAGAACGACGGTCTTCAAGCCCGAAGAGAAGTAGTTATACTATAGTCGGGCTGTTCAAAAGATAGAATTCAAGGACGCGTGAACAGTAAATGCCTGCATAGCCACGCCTTCTAAACTGAAATAAATGAAGAACTGTTTACACTGTACTGTACTCATTTGTGCTTTGTATTTACGTGTGTTACGTTAATTAAATAATATGGATGGAAACACTCTTTCACCTCCAAGAAAAAGATAAAAAAAGACATTCAACTGTAGAGGAAGAAGGTGTAATAATGAACACTTATGAAAAAGCATCCCAAGAGTTGATGGGAGGACGACGCGGCGACGTTTTTGTTGAGTGGTGTAAATCGGACTTGTAACATTGGGAAGAAGAACATTCAAAGAGTGCGTGCCGTTCACGTGATCATTCTATCTTTTCAGCGGCTACACTATAATAACCTCGGCCGCGAAAGTCTTAACCATTTTGTCATTTAAAATATTTGTTATTGCATCCTTCTACTAGGCATGAAACAACCATTGTCACTAATGCTGGAACTTGAAATAAATATGTTAAACTGGAAAGCACTCAGCAAATAACGCAAATATAACTTCTACCAAAGTGAAAACTGAGCAGGATGAACTTTGTTTTTATCAGCGTCACAATAATCTCGCTTTATGTTGACCAGTTGAAGTTGAGTACATGTGTATTGAATGATTTGTAGCCATCGATACTTGATACAGATGAATAGATGATTGATTATTTCGCCCATAAATAATACAACAGTGTTTGATGTCCATTATGAAACACTATCTGAAAGAACACTTATAGTATATTATGCAACGATCGTGTAATGATGGTTATTAATACATGAGCATAAATCGGGATATGAAACGAGCCGAAGGTGAGTTTCGTATGGTTTATGCGAGTGTATTGATAACAGTTACATGAGAGTTGCATACGCTATTTTATCTACACCCAAAATATAATGAAGAACTGAAAATATTATATTATTAGGTATTTATATTGAATACAATAATAGTAGGTAATCAAACGTATTTCTTTGAAAAATTCTACAAGATTATAATTAATGGTATAACCACGGAAAATACAACAATGAGAAATGAAAAGCAAAAAAAATGAAAAAAATCTCTGCTGAGGTCAGGAATTGAAGCCGGACGTTTCTGATCACTACCCTCGCCATTGACCATTCGGCCATGAGAGCCCATTCACTTAGGTCGAGAATAAAAACATATGTGATGCATTTGTCAAATGAAAAATATAATCCTTTCGATTGTATTTTTTTCTTGTCTAAGACATCTGTGGAGGAGTCGCTGGTAATTCTTCTATATCACTGCTATAAGACATTTTCATTCGATTATCGAAAATTGACTAAATTCCTCAAAAACTCAATACCTACTGATTTTGATTTGACAAACGTCAAATGCAAAGCATGCACATCATGCTTGATTGAAAAATAATGGGTTTCTATTGGTTGAAAATCTATATCGTAATGGATTTCATTATAAAACGGGTTGTGGGCATATAGGTGTATTATTAGAGTACGGGTGTAGATAATAGTATATTATGCAACGATCGTGTAATGATGGTTATTAATATATGAGCATAAACCGGGATACGAAACGAGCCGAAGGTGAGTTTCGTATGGTTTATGCGAGTGTATTAATAACCATTACATGAGAGTTGCATACGCTATTTTATCTACACCCAATAATAATGAATAACTAAAAATATTATAATATTAGGTACCTATTTTTATACACAATAATAGTAGGTAATCAATCGTATTTCTTTGAAAATTTCTACAGAATTATAATTGATGGTATAACCACGGAAAATACAACAATGAGAAGAAAAAAAAAACGAAAAAAACTTCTCTGCTGTGATCTGGAATTGAAACTGGGACGTTTGTCATCACTGCCCGCGCCACTTACCTCTCGGCCATGACAGCTCAGTCAATAAACGAAAATAACAACATATGTGCTGCATTTGTCAAATGAAAAATATAATCCTTTCGATTGTATTTTTTTATTGTCTAAGACATCTGTGGAGGAGTCGCTGGTAATTCTTCTATATCACTGCTATAAGACATTTTCATTCGATTATCGAAAATTGACTAAATTCTTCAAAAATTCAATACCTACTGATTTTGACTTGACAAACGTCAAAATGCAAAGCTTGCACATCATGCTTGATTGAAAAATAATGGGTTTCTATTGGTTGAAAATCTGTATCGTAATGAAAATCTGTATCGTAATGGATTTCATTATAAAACGGGTGGTGGGCATATAAGTGTATTATTAGAGTACGGGTGTAGATAAAATTAATTACTAAACGAACTGAAAACAACAAAAGCGACGGCAGATAAACGACTAACAACTAACTACGCTAGAGAACTGAGCTGGAAACGACAAATAGCTGGTTGAAAGGATCGGTAAAATTATGGAAAACTTCGAATAAAATTCCAGTTAACTGGAATGCAAATGTCAAAAGCTGTCAGAATTCGATTCTTGCACTATCCACTGGAAATCGCAGTGAATTCCTTGGATATGATTGATCGTGTCTAGAGTTTTTGACGAAACAATATCGAATCGGAGATCGGACTAGGAATATATGCATCCTGGTTTTACCATTAGCGATTTTATTTTGGCACACCAAACCTTGATCATTGTCTCAAGCACATTCACAAAAAACTTGGAGAAAGAACGTTTTTTGTAATGGGTCTTCCTCAAACAAACAGCTTTCTTTCGCGAAATATAATGATGCCTACACACAATTCGACAATTTCCACTTTGATGGCCATGGGTGGTTCCATAAAATTTCCACTTATTACCAAAAATTCCATGTTGTATCAAGCAATCAACTCGGAATCACACACACAATATTTGACCTTAAATATTTCTAAATCTATAAGCTGAGAAACCTTCTGGTCGTGAGCATTGCTCATCAGAGAGCAGCAGACTATAACATGGAAACTTCTTGTTGAGATTACATTTACACCAAACTAATATCACTCACACTTTATGAAGTTTCCACTTTTACACGAAATACCTCAATCTTACCGATGATTGGACTACAAATTACTTAATGTTCAGCCATTTTGGTGACGAATGTAACTCATCAAGACTATTCTGTTTGAATGATGAAAAAAACAGCCACACATGAAATTAGAAAACACTTTCTATTATAGGCGATGTACTATAATAAAGCAAATCAGTGCATGCGGCCATGAGTATTGCCTTATAGTATTATGAAAGCCTGTTTTGGGCCCTGAAGAAGAGAGTCACGTTTTATTCACAGGATATGCTGTTTATTAATATTCATTGAACATCACATTCTTTCATATGCCTGATGTAGTATGTGTATGGCAGCAAAACGAAAGTAACAACTTATGTTTAACATTAGAATATGATGAACACGATGAATGCGCATTACAACACTGAATGAAGAAAATCGAGAGTGAGTTACTACTATGAAAAAAAAATGGAGTACTTTTTCATTTCCCCCGAATAAAATGGTATTTTTTGAACGAATCCGGCGATTTATATTATTGCGGATCTTGGTATAACAGTACACCGACAAATTGGCCGATTCCGAAGAGCTTTGCGTCTAAGCTTCCTATATTCAAGTCGATGTTCTGTCATCAAATATATTTATGACATGTTCTGTGAGAGCACAAGGTTTTTTGTGTAGTCTACAGTCCCTCTTGGGTCCAAGTTATTCTAGATTTCAATGTTTGACTCGTTTGACCGATGTATTTTTTGTGGCATAAAATGCAAGGTTTACTATAGACTACATTTGATTTCATCAGAAGCTTGGTAGAGTTTTTCGACTGAATACCCGCGACAACCCACTTATATATATATATCACTAAAAATAATACACTTAATGCGAAAAATGACAATTTGTTCGTTTGTTGAACATTAATGAGAAGGTGATTATGAAGAACATAAAAACGAAACAATGGAAGAATTGAAAAGAAATTTAATGTCAAAAATCGAATAAAAACAATAGCAATTTTTTCAAAGAATCCAACTACAAGCGCTGAATTCACGTTGTTTTCAAAAGGTCCTTCAAAAAATCATCATGTTGAAATGCGTTGGTCATCAAATATTTCATCAAAATTTTCAGTATTATCGCTGTTTATAATTCCACCGAAACCTGTTCCTCTTCAAAAAAATACTTATAGGTCAAGGAAATTTGAAAAATAAATCATTTCATAGAAGAATCATCAAAATTCTAACTACAATATTTTCTCTACTTGTAGCTTTCATATAATTAACCAATAACAATGAGATTATAGACGATGGTAAACCGAGACCTAATAAAAACCGCAGGGTTGTTGGAATTTTAAGGAAATTTCAAGATTGATTGGCACATTTTTCAAATTTCATTTCCATATAACTTTTTTGGTGATGAACGGATTCCAAAACAAACCATTTCATAATCTATTGCTCACTATTGCTTACAGTTTTTTTTTATTTTGACGTTGAGAAATAAACATTGTTAGCCTTGAAAACGAGGGCTCATTCATGAAATTTGAGGTTCAAGTCGACTTTTCTACCAATGGAAAAATAATAATTGAAAAATATATGTTTCAGAAGGGTTCTCCCACTTTGAACGGGTCACACTTCATACATGAATTTTTCAAAGCTCAGAAATATTGCTGAACATCGGAGAATTATGTTAAAATCCTGTTTTTACGGAAAATAGAAGGTTCTTTTGATACATCACTGTTGCCTAACTGCATGATGGCTAGGCAAACATTAATAACTGGGTTTATCTTTATTACCTTTATCTTATCTGAATTACTCGTATAGATAATTCAGTACCAAAATCATTTCCATAAAATTTGAAATAAATTCGTGCATAATCCATAGGTAGTAATATTAATAAGAATGTTACGGCCGACCATAGGCACCTTCACCACTTTCTGAAGTTTTGTTTGTATTGTCGAGGTAAATCGAAGAAAATAAAAAACATTCCAAACCAAATTATATATATATATATACAAGGGGAGAGATATTGGGTGAAGCAGCAAGCAAAAAGTGTACTCTTTTAACACTGTATTTCCAATATTTCGACAGTGACTACTGTCATCTTCAGGGAAGCTACAAGATTTACAAAAATTGGTCCAGAAAAATGGAGAAAAATACAAAAATACTTACTGTGTTAGCGAGGATGGTTGCGATATAAAAGTTCTTCAAGCAGCAGCCAAATAGTTGTTTCCCACATCTGTCAGATTTCAGAAAATTATCATTCTCTCCCTTTTGAGTCTTTTGTCAATTGCCAATAAAATTTAAATTTCTAACCTCATTTTTCCACGTTGTGGCTGTACCGCAAGTGTGAATTATTGTCTTTTTAAAAATTATTTTTAAATATTCAAGATCAATTTTAACCTGTTTTTTGACGTTTATATACATATTTATTCATATATCACATGTGTTCACCTTGCTCTGTTTTCAATGTTTAATCATCAACTTTTATATCGCAACCATCCTCGCTAACACAGTAAGTATTTTTGTATTTTTTCTCCATTTTTCTGGACCAATTTTTGTAAATCTTGTAGCTTCCCTGAAGATGACAGTAGTCACTGTCGAAATATTGGAAATACAGTGTTAAAAGAGTACACTTTTTGCTTGCTGCTTCACCCAATATCTCTCCCCTTGTATCCTGACAAGTCAGCAAAGACTACCATTCTACTATATATATATATATATATATATATTAGAGAAAGGGTAGTCGTTGCTGACTAGTTAAGAATAGAACCAGTGAATAGTGGGGTGTTTCAGCAAGTAAAGGAGTACTCTTTTTAGTTAGTCCACGCTCTCGGAAAATTTTATTTCCATCATCAGGGAAACTACAATAATATATAAAAAGTTGTAAAGTAATTCTAAAATATTAATAGCTAATGACTTACATCTTATTTGAGGATGGTTACATTGATGTTAGAGATGAATTGATGGTACATTGTTGACGATGAAACATGATACATAATTAAAACTTGATTAACATTTTTTCAGGTTAAAATCTAGACGTTGCTCTCACATGAGCTTGTCAGTTATACTGATTTGAAATATGAAGTTGACAATTGAGTTGTGGCTGAGGGCCTGGGGTGTCAGTGTGTTACCAATTGAATTCTAGTTACTAATTTGATACAAATTGAATTGAAATATTACTAAATTGTGGCTACCTTGGATTTTGATTATGCAATTGAATTACTGAAACTAATATTACTATTGGATCGGTTCTTATCTAGAGCCAATAAATAAGAATATATTTCACTTAGGTGATTAATGTCTGTTCGTTTGTTCTTACAATTATTATTTTGAAAAATGTAGGACATTTCTAAAAAGGACCTCTTAACTGTTAGTGTTTCAGTGGTTAATACTTTCATTGAATCGTAATCCATATGGTGGTCAAACTCATTCACATGGTTCGCCAGTGCACATCTCTCAGGGTGTAGTCTTGAATCACTTTCGTGAGAAACGACTCTAGCACCTTATGCTCGTGAAGTTTGGCCAACATATATTTTGTTGCATGATTGGCAAGGAATACTATAAACGACATTCACTTGATTTATCAAGTGACAGTTTTTGGTACTTGTTTCGTAAATACTTCTTTTTCCACTGGATCACTTTCACAGTCAAGGCTACATTCATCATCGATTGATTTTACCAGTTTTTTTTCTTCATTACGATTCTCCTTCTCTTCTAAAAGATTTTCTTCCATATCTATCTCTATTTCGCTCAATGCTTTTCCCTTGAACTGACTGGCGTTACCATTTTCCATCAAAAGGAGTATTTTTGACACTTTAGCTGTCTGGTAAATGTCATCCGGTAACCTGTATGAACTTTTATGGACTCCCGATGTATGACCCATGAAAGTTGCCAGTTGATCTAATTCATTTTCAGTCATATTGAAAATTTGACTCAATGTTGCTAAGTGCTTTCTCAGGCGTGTACATGTGATTGCAGATGGGTTTTGTGCGCCACATGCATTGGCATGCTTTTGCAAAACCTTATAACCACTTATAGGAGTCAACAAATTAGGTTTACCAAATAGATAGAGATTATTCTCAGGAACGAACGTTGATCTCATCTGGATTAAAACATTAATGTGTTCTTGGACATCAACACTAAATAACACAGGAACACCTCTGCCCCTTTTTCCTTTTATTACTACTCTTTTCAAAGTCTTTACCAATATCCGTTCTGTAGGAGAGATGGCATCATTAAATTCTTCATATTGGTTCTTGACGTGGCCAGTTGATAAATATGTATGAAGTTGCATTCTTTGAAGTTCACCAGGCCGCTTTCGGTTTAATAAAATTACTCGACAAAATATAGTTTCTAAAAGAGAATTGTAAGCTGAAATATTGTTCCTATCTTCTTTCAATTTTTTCACAGACATATCCGCCAACTTCAGTAAATAATTTCTCAAAAGCTTCAAATCAGTAGCCAATGGAACTATGGTAGTTTTATTCCATTTATTCAGAGCAAGATTGCTAGCAGCTTGGGAAGAAATTTCATATTTCCAGTTAGATTTAAGTAAATGAATCATTGTTTTTAAGTCTGCTTCAGCTTCAGCTGATGTGATTGTACCAAAGTGATCACTTTTCTTGAGTGTAAAAGTTATGGCAATGTCACAACATTGTTTCAAAGAGTTAACAATATTCATGGCGAAAGTGGGAGATCCAAAATTGTCTTTCACAGGGTCATAGTTAGCCACGGCTTTGGTGGATTCAACAATGAGATCGAAATATTTTGGTTTCAATGCTTGAAAAAGGTTACATACGGAAGGTTCCCTTTTTTTGATCTCTAGCAATAGTCTACCTAGCTCCCTCATAATACGTGAAGTCACATTAATAAAGTGTTTATCTCGATGCATTTTGAGATATCGGGCTCCAAATGCACATATTAAAACATCCTTCTTCACGGCTATTGATATGTTATCAGCACGCATATTGGGAAAAACTTCTTCTTTGAGTCGTCGGTCAGTTCGCGAAGGACAGAATAATAAAGTTTGGCCAGAAGCCTGAGATGTACTAGAACTTCCTCCGCATTTTTTTCTGTGACGATAAAGTAATTTTGAAGAAAAAAATCCCAAACAATTATCACAGGGTAGTAGAGACTGATTTGGTATATATGATTTTCGGACAGGTTTGAAGCACTCCTCTCCATTTTTCAAGTAATTTCCTTTCCTCCTCAAACCATTGAGTAAGTGTCTTCGCTCTTTACTTTTGAGAGGCTTCGAAAATATCTTGACAACTTCTAGTTCTGTTGAATGGTTTCGTTGTACATGCCGCGAAAAGTTAAGAACTTCTTCCTCACAATAGTAACAAAAATCTGGTTTTCTCTTGTAGATTTTTTTTGTAGCTGTATCTGAACTGACGGGTATGCTTTCCCCGTTACCATCGTTTTCCTCTTCCTCATTTTTCGAATTCGATGTTGTCAAGCTATTTTCAACAGGGTCGATCGATTTTTGTTGATAATTTGTATGTTTCAGAGTATTTGCTATCGAACTGTCATATTGAATAAGAGAGGCCCCCTTGGTTTTTCCTAATTTTGCAGCCTTATTCGTACTCCTGGTGGTTATTTTTCTGGGTTTATTCAAGTATAAATGTTTCAAATCTCTGTGGTAGCTATTAGTGTTCTGAAAAATCTAAGGTCATTATTGGATTCTTACTAAAAACTGTTATATTACCTCCTCGTCGCTGGGAATATAAAGAGAATCTTCTTCAGAATTTGCGTAAGGGTCTTCTTCTGAAGATGAAATCTCTGATGAAAATTCTACCTCATTATCAGATATATATTTTTTCACTGGATTGGGTAATGATACATTTTCTTCTTCATTTATGTTTCTCTCCTGAAAATTAATGTTTCATTTCGAAATTTTGGGGAAAACATGTTATATTGAACTTACAGTAGTGCGACTAGGTTCGTATCCAGTATTGGTTTGGAATATCACATTGGCGTTATCGGAACTCATTGTGAGAATGTGACAACTTTCTTTTTCATTATCGAAATTACTTTCCTAAAAACGTTCAAATATACTGAAGTTTCTGGAAGAAGTATAGTGAATTTTACTTACAACTATTTGAAATGAAATATCTTCGGTTTTCATCTCATATATATTATAGTCACTGTGTTCCTTTATTATATTTTCGTTTGAGTCCATGTTTTCTCTACCATTTTCATTCGTAGTGATTGGTGATAAGGGGCGATTACAAAACCACTGCTTTTTATTGCAACGGATTCCACCTCCATCAAATTCAGTAACCTAAAACAGGTTCGAAAGCTTATTGAAAATCAGGGTAACAAACTCGTTAATTGAAAAAAACCATTTTTCACTTTCGTCAAGGTATCAGTAAAGATGATGATTCAAAATTCTAAGGTGTTTTTACAAATGTAAATATGACTTTTCACCGGCACAATCGAATCTTTCCTATCAACAGTCATCAAACACCGTGAATTTATACAGCGCGATCTTAAATCTACGCTCCTGCTAACGTTTGAACTGCTTCAGTTGTGTTACTACTACATTATGATGAAATGAATAGGATGGAAAATTATAAGTTTTTGCATAAATATGATAGTTCCAGAGTTCAAGATGGCGACTGGGCGTCGTTTATAACATTTTTTTAATGGAAACCATATTTACTTCAAACAGTATATAGTAGTAGTAGTAGTAAAGTATGTGGTGCTTCATGATATTGTTTGAAATAACAAGGGTTTTCTTTAAACAATATTCCAGAAATTGCACCTAGCCGCCATTTTCAACTTTGGAACTTCCTATTCATGACCTGTGGTAGAAGTCCATTGTATCTCAAAGTGGAGTGTAGTAGATTTACGATGCAGAAAAACTCAAAGTCGTCTCCACAATTTAATATTTGAAAGATGTCAGTACGGTAATTCAGTACATGTTTCGAACCTACATAGGTTCATCATCAGCTGAATTTACATTGAATTATGGAGATGAGAAAAATTGGAAATTCACATGGTGAAGTTCAAAAAGACATAAAAAATATTGTAGTGAAATTGTGATTAATTTGATATTAGGGGAATTTGGGACATCCCTAACACAATAAATACATTAAAGATTGGGATGGCTTGGAGCCTTTATGCCCAATATGCAATATTAGAAAAATCCACATTGAAGAAAACTTTGGAAAAACACTACCGTTCACAGATTGAAGGCTACAAGCCTCCCAATCTTTAATGTATTTATTGTGTTAGGGATGTCCCAAATTTCCCTAATATCAAATCAATCACAATTTCACTACAATATTTTTTATGTCTTTTTGAACTTCACCATGTGAATTTCCAATTTTTTTCATCTCCATAATTCAATGTAAATTCAGCTGATGATGAACCTATGTAGGTTTGAAACATGTACTGAATTACCGTACTGACATCTTTCAAATATTAAATTGTGGAGACGACTTTGAGTTTTTCTGCATCGTAAATTCCTATTCATGTCAAAATGTACCAAATCTCGCCTTATTCAATTCTTCGAAACAACCTTAGTGGTTTGAAAGCAAGGAGAGAGGATTGTTACGACACTATATGTTATCAATTATTAGGTATTTCACTGAGAATTTGAATAAAGTTACAAGGTTTTGACGGAGAGTATCAACTGAATGATTTGAATAAAATCAACGAATGTCGAGGTATCATTTTCTCCAAATATTTCTACCAAGTGGGAAAAATGTGGTAAACATCTGTTGGAAAACATCTACTTCTCTAGCTAATGCCGCAACGGACATTGAAATACATATGACAGATATTTGTGCAACGATCCTCCAAAAGGAATCAATTGCATGCTGTTATAATTGAACAAAAGATTATCCTTCATTCGGCTTTTGTTTGATTACAATACCCCAATCGAGTCTTCTTGGAGGAACGTTGCAAAAGTATCTGTCAAATGTAGTTCAATGTCCGTCGTGGTATCAGCTAGGAAAGGAGTTATTGTCAGTTATAAGTTTGCTTCATTTTTTCCACTTAGAGAAAATATTTGGAGAGAAGGGTTCTTATTCAAATCATTCAGGTATTTCAACACCTGAACTCTGATGAAAATGGACTGACGAATTGCAGTACAATGGAAAAATATTTGATTTATGTTTTCGGTTCTATGGCAAGTAATCCAGAAAATGGTTATTTTCTTTCCGAAAAATCGTTGAGAGAAATGAAAAATGGTTGTGTTCAGTTGGAATATCACCTTGTTGTGTCTTATGTCGCTATGAATGGCATTTTTTTCTATTGCCGTTTCAGTTGAGGTCTTGATTATATCGTAAGAAATGATTTTAATTTTTTTTTTATCTCGCTGAGCTTTGTCAGGAGTTAGGAGAATTGGCGAAAGAAGTTGCTCTTGAGATAATACTTCTCCTGGAATACAATCCTGAAATGTTCGAATATTGTTTATCGCTGCAAAAGAGTTTTTAGGAAAATTTCACCTACCTCCAAACATGATGAATTTTCCTTGGAGACAGGACGGCTCTCTGTAAACACAAAAACCATAATATACGAATACCTTGAATAAAAAACAATTGAAAAATTACACAGAAGATTCAGGAGGATTAAAAAAATGTAGGTCTCAACATACGCGGTGAACATTTTTCAGAACCCATTGGATAATTTTACAGTTAGAGTTAGAGGGTCAAATTTGAATTTTACGAATTCGCAGTTTACGATTATGGCCGAATTGATAATCAAGTTTGATGAAATTATAGTTTCAAATTGAAGTACAAAAAATGTAAGTGTGCTAATTTTCATAATTTTTTCGAAAATGCACAGAACCCCAATCATCACAACAAAATTAAACAGCTAAACAGCCTAATTACCTCAGCAATAATGTTCAATAATATATGTTCTCATTATTTTTGAGAGTGGAAAGCAGCACATAAGCAAGAATGATCGGTTTTCGTAATTCCTAGCACTTCTTATAATTTTCCAGGTTTCCAGGGCCGCTATGGCTGAAGCATAATCCTATTTTTCCTATATTCTATTATGAAATCTGCCAGTTGCGTGTTTTTGTTTCCGGGCATAAACATTATAACTAATGGAC
The DNA here is from genome assembly GCA_032362365.1 of Zygogramma bicolorata. NCBI lineage: Eukaryota > Metazoa > Arthropoda > Insecta > Coleoptera > Chrysomelidae > Zygogramma > Zygogramma bicolorata. The sequence goes on from JAVJAQ010004223.1 coordinate 421,025, forward strand.
TGGCCCTGAGAGAGAGGGGACTGCTGTATGAGCAAGATGGAATACTTGAAGTCTAACCTCCAAGCGAATTCCTTTCTCAATGCAACAGAGAAAGAGAGGTTGAGAAGGATAGAGTAATTGAAGTCTAGAGTTATCATTCTGTCCATCACAATATCACTTCAATGTGCATATACTTTCTCTCTGTGATGTATTCCGCATCGTGTTATATGGAAAACTGTCATAAAGGCCAGTCCATTAGTTATAATGTCTATGTTTCCGGGCGTTCAGGACTGATAAGAAATAGTGCTGGAGTCAAACCGGCCTTGGACACCCAAAAAAACTATTAAGAGCATGCAATTTTTTCCTCAATACATTTTGATTTTTATCCTGAAATATGAAACTGGCAGAGTTCATAATGAGATAGATGAGGAATATCTCTGGGGTCGAACCGACACGCCTGTAAAAATTTAGAGCAAGCTAATTTTTTTTTCAGTCCATTCTGATTGTTATCCTGAAATATTAACGTGGCAGGGTTCATAATAAGGGAATTGAGAAATATCGCAGGGGCCAAACCGGCCCTGAACTCTAGGAAAAATTATCTCGAGCATGTAGTTCTTTTCCTCAATATATTCCGATTTTCAGAGTAAAATATAAAACTAGCTGAATTCATAATAAGGGAGGTGAGTAATATGCTGGATACTTGGATGTGTCTTAATATCGCTATCACGAACTGTGAAACCAAAAATCACTTCATTCAATGACTTTTTTGATAATTTTGAATTTTTAAAAATTACCAGTGTATGACACCATCTGATCTTCGGCGATTTCCCACTGCGGTGTAATATTCTTCTATGTTTCTTCTATGTTTCTTCTTATTATAACCTTTTTTGGGAAATAGAGACATATTATCATTATTATTATTATCTATACACTTCTCATTCCTGCAGAGAAATCCCATGTTAGTCAAATTTCGTAACACTCTCATTTTGGTCATTGGGACTATTCGAAATAGAAATTAAAGTTGGCATTTTTAGTCGAGAAAAACTTTGCGCCCTTAATGAAAGAGGAAACAATCTGTATTTTCTCAAATTCCGTAAAACTATAGTGAAACATTTTTTTTAGTGATGGGAATACCGGTTCCTCTCATATCGCGTTACAGTCGCGACCGCTCCAGAAAAATACCGCGACAAAATACCGCGATTTTGTAACCGAGTTGAGGCGGTAGTCGTGTTATTTTAAATGGAACCGTGCCTACTGAAACGATATCGTTGGGAGCAACAACAAATACTGATTTACCTAAATAATGATTGTTCCTATATATTTTTATTTTTTATAGAAAGATTTATTTGTTAATTTTAAGTTACCCTTCTGAATTATTAAGTATTATGTTAAAATTTTCAAATTGTTCATTTTCGTGAGTTTTTAAAATACATTTTTTTATAAACCAATTTTTTATCTCATCTCTATTAGTCTATTTGAATTTCTACCGAGAGTACATCTAAAATACCGCCTCTCTCCCGCGCTCCTATATAGAATATCGGGCAAACAAGCGAAACGCAAATCGAACGAGGTATCCGTGAACCGAGAACGTCAACTCTTAATACCGTTGTACCGTCGAGTGTCGAGTAAATCGGTATTCAACCGATTCAACGGTATTTGGGTATCGAGTCGCGACGTTCGTTCCACGTTCCATACCTTCCTCACGAGTTCCGTCCCTCCCTTCGCTAGCGGTAACGCGCCGGTAACCTGAATTATGACGTTACTCACGTTACTGTGGAACCGATTACTTTGTGGTTGTGGAACGCGTGACAACGTTACTATAAAATACCGATCCAAAATCGCGGTATTGAAATACCGACCCATCACTATTTTCTATACCCTAATCTCATGGATTGCTAGACGGATTATTTGTTCGTTACACGACTCAACTTACCTTTGAAATCCTGTTTAACTCTCGATAAAATTTTTAATGTTCTTGAATGAAAGTTCATTTTCTCTTATTTCACTGTCACATAAACACAATTTACTTCTCACTCCACTAACTCTTGCTTTTCTACTTCGTATCGACAACGGCACGTGTTTAACCGACAGACTTCTCAACTACAATTTTCATGACAATATTAATACACTGTTGCCAAATGTTAGGACGCAATAAAGTTCCTTAATGAAAGAAATGAAATGTAGTATATTTTTCGTATATTCCACCCTAGCGGAATGTGCATGAACTAAAAAATATATTTCCTTGTCAGAGCCACATAATATTGCGTCCGATGAGTTTTTGAATTCTCCGCCATATCTCGACTATTTGAAAAGATAGAATGACGATTTTGGTAACCACTTGTAGATGGAGTTGTGGGCGTTTGAACTGTGTCACAAAACATTTACTAGAGCCGCCAAATTCAAAATTAAACGTGATTGAATTTATTGCGTCCATATATGGACGCAGTAATTCTGTGGACGCAACAACCTATGTGAAATGGCAATTGAAGGACGCGATAATGATAGCAGGATATATATATACATATATATATATATATATATATATATATATATATATATATATATGTATATGTAGAAATTGATGTTTTCACGGATCTTCGATATGCAAGATGATCGTGAAAACATCAATTAGAGAGAGGGTTATGATATAATCATCAATAATATCGGATCATTATAAATACCAGTTTCTAAAGCCAACAGACAATTGAAGTATCTGCTTATTCTTGCTTGGTTACTTCGTAAGGGGAGTGATTGACCAGGCCGCTATGGACAGATATTCGTCTCACAGTTCTTGAGAATGACTTCAAAATAGAAGTCGAAACGTCGAACAAATCGAGAGATACCAAACGGATGAAAACCCAGAAATTCATCTTGCATATATATACTGCATGGATCGAATAATATATATATATATATATATATATATATATATATATATATATATATATATTATTATTATTATTATTCGATTTATGCAGTATTCTAGAAGAGAATGAAAAGATTACCTGAATGATTAGTAAGACGAACAGTTTCAAGAAAAATGAGAAATAAAACTCTTTATAATTATGATTATATCTTACCACATAGTAACGGCTACATCCAACAATTTATTGAAATATTTTCAATTTTGTTTTTGATCCGATCAAGGTTGCCGAGATAAGTGTGGTCAATTATGGTCAACAACAGGTTTCGGTGTGCAACAAAATAATAAACCTCTTGTTCTTTAACTCGACAATATGTTTCATATTGCTGTTTTGTTGTTATTTGAAATTGTTTTTTCCGTCAATTGTCGAACAATGGATTAACGAGGCCTCACCTTTTAACGTGTGAATCCCAGCACGAAGGCCCGACGGGGATTTGAGACACGGTCTTCCGCTTTATAGGCGGTCGTGCTTACCTCTACACTACCTACCTGATGATTGACATGGGTGAAAACCTTGCTAAGATTACGAAAAAATTCAATCGAATACTTGTACTCATGACTATATTTCATGATTTCATTATCATATCCGTATAAAAAAATATGAATTGAATGTTGTTTGTATTTGACGAAACTGTTCTCGAATTCATCCCTATAACTATACTCAAATTATCCATCAATCCTGAAGAGGAGATCCACTGTAGAACTGTTGATGGAGATGATAATGTTCTGGTTAGAGAATAAGGAGAATTTATCCCAACTTCGTAGCAGAAAATAATATATAATTCAGACAGTAAATACACACCGATTTTTCATGCTCAATGAGTCACACCTGGAGAATAGATGAAACAGAGCATGAACGGCTGAATTTCACTTCCAGCCATTGAAAGAGGTGAATTCTTAAGGAGTTGAACGAATGTAATTATAGGAGCCCGACAACCCCATTTACTGAAATACTGTGATATGAAGAGAAGCAATATATCTATTAATGTTTGAGTTCGGCATTAGTCCAAGACGTTGGTAGTCATTGTGTTAAATTGACATGTTTGAATTCCTTGTTGTGATATTATGTTTATTTCCGTCATTGATAATTTTCAGTTTTATGACACATTGGCAAATAAGTGACTAGGTTCAGAAGTATTGTTTGAAAGATAATTTTGTGGTGACCATCATCATGCATCATTACCATATATTAAAGAGATAACACCCAAACTTAAATTAAAATTGCTAATAAAACAGTGAATCCAATGAAACGTATCTATTCAAAAGTAAAAGACAAAATTCCTATTTCCTCACTTTTTAATGTGGTTTATAGTATCCCTTGTCAGGATTGCAATAAGAAATATATTGGTCAAACAAAAAGATTAATGAAAGATAGAATTATTTCTCATAAAAGTGATAGTATACCACATCCTGAAAGATGTGCTTTAGCTCATCACGTGAATAATCTGGATCATCGAATGGACTATCATTCAACAAAAATAATAACAATAGAACCACATCTTTCAAAAAGAAATTCCTTAGAAATGTCTTTCATATCACAAGAAACTGATTCCATAAATAAAAAAACGGATATTAACCATTCGAGCGAAATATATTCCTTTTTGCTTTCACTTGACATAAAATCAAATGAACAGAAAAACCAAACGCAGTTATGAAACTAACCAAAATTCTTTCACGTTTCGGGTGGGACTATTGGGTCGGGGCATCTTATTCCTTGAGAATCTTAAGGAATGAATGAGACCGACTCAACGGTTTCAGTTCGATTCGTTGATTAGAACGATTTTCAATGTCCATAAATGTTTTTTCTATAAAATTTTCTGAATGTCTATTATCTTTCAATATTGATTTTATAAGGTTGATTTCCTCATCGATTTTTGCTATCATAAAGATATCTCACTATCCTTTTGCGACAGTTGTTTGGTGATCTGAGTTGTAATAAAGAAGAAAATGTTCAGAAAATTACCTCTTCAAACTAAAAATCGACTTGATATCAAAATCCGAGATCATGCACGGCCATCAAGCCCGGATATTAGTGACTATGGAGTTTGAATGATGGGTACTTGGTCAGTTACCAGGTAGTAAAGGTGTATGAAATAGTATATCAAATTATAAGTATAAACCTCGGGTTTTTATATCTTCTTCGGATTGATACTAGAAATCACGTCATTCATTGCCGGGCATTTACTACAATTACAACCCCCTACCTGACAGCCCTGAACTTTAATAAATTATTATTGAACTATGTTGAAAGGTACTTATTCGAAGCTTTTTTGTGACGCCATCTACCCTATAATGTCGATATTTCCGTATACTTGAGATTGTTAAAACAAAGTTATCTTCTGTGAAGGGTAAAATATGTGCGGATATCTATTTATCAGTTTGATTGAAAGGTTAACAAAAAACTAAAGAAGTTTTAGAGCAGTGTTGCCAATAGAAGTTCATACAGGAAATGAGAGTTTAAGCCTCAGTCAGTTGCTGACATGAATGCCATCTTTTGCCATCATCCTTAAGTAATCAAGAAAATATTATACTGATTCAATAAGGTATTTATTATCAACATACTGATAGATCTAAATCTCTTGTTTTCTAACTGTAATATTCTAGGATATTATGTAGACGGACATCGATTACTTCGATTTCAACATAATCTAAAACAATGATTCAGGTCAGTCTCAACTTTATCAAATTGAAAGATGACTAGAATCAAATATTCATTGACTGACTTATATCAACTTTTCCATATTTTTCGTACATAAGTATGTGTAGTTTCACCGGCCTATATTTATTCAAAGAAGACGAAGGCTACTGAAATTTTTATAAGACTTTTAATAAGAACTCAAACCGTTCTGAAACAAATTAATCCCAATGAACGAAGTATTCCTTCCTCGAACGAAACAGATTTCGAGATTACTGGTGCAGTTCTTCGAGAAATTCCTAAGGAGTGCCTTCTCGTGATATCAGATTAATCTTCCGCACACCTAATAATCTTCAACAGGCCAGAATAATTCAAACGAGTTATTGAAGGAGGATAGAAGAAGAAAACTGTCGGGAAACGTGACTGACTCAAGGTATGCCGCATTCAGCCAATCCTTTTTGTGGTTGGTATTTGTATTGTGATTCTAAGATTCCATCGACCAATGTTCATGAACCAGTCGAGAGAAGTAACAAGTACAATCTCCATTGTTCCTCAATCGATTTTTTTTTTAATGTACGATAAAGTTTGCTCGGCAAGTCGGTCTTCACAGAGCCGTCAAAAAATATAGCAATGAAAACAACTCTCAGAAAATTGATGTCCGAATTCTCTGAAGTCTATGAACACAACTTGAACATGAACATGTTCCAGACAGCGTTCAAAAAAATTTTATGATATAAATTATGATCAATGCGAAGACTCATCTAGTTGGTCGAATCCGTATTTGGAGAAAGTTCGCACTAAAAATGTAAATTGTATATAATGGACATTCTCAAGTGATTCCTAAAAAAAAAAGAAATATTTTGAGTGCTTGATTCACAATCGAAGGTATTATTTCTTGCTTTTAATTAGGCGCAGGAATTAAGTAACAAAGACTTGACCAACTCCATCTTGCATAAGTCTGTAAGTTGCTCTTAGGGTATAGCTAGTCGTCGTTAAAACAATATACATCAATTCGTAAGAAATACGTCAAAAACCATTGATCAATGCACTTGTAAATAGGATAAGATCGATACCATCTGGGAGACGAAAATAGTTGATAACTACCCTGGCACAGATTAATAATTTAAGTACAGAACGGTCATATAATTGAACTCAAAAAATCACTTCAACCATTAGCAGAAGTAATCACTTTTGGTGAATTTGATAGGGTGTCAACATATATGAGGTGGTGAGAATCAGAGGGATGCAAGGATGCAAGTCATTTGAAACTTTTTTGAATATTTGTTGAAGTGGTAACAGGTATATTGTGCCTACATTCTCAAAAAGGTTACCGGGAAAAAAATGGGAGTATTTTTTTCAAATGTGAGGGGCTTTGGTCATATAACGTCTTCAGAATATACATTTGACAAAAGTGTCTCACGCCATTTCGATTGTCACCATGCAGCTCAAAAAATATCACTTAAAAAAATTTTTATTATTTAACTTTATAAGAAAATCGTATTTTTTTTATGAAAAACCCCATGGAGTAGAAGAAACTATTAACAAAATACTTGAAAACCCTCAACATTCATCATCTTCTAACGGTGATTTCTCGAAGTTAAGGAGAGCATCTTCATAATTAATTTCTGAATTAGATTTTGTCCACATCATTTTATGTAGACAGAGAACATATTTATTTTTTCCTTGAAACATTTAACCTTGCATTTAACTGACTCCGATTGGCATTCGTTTTTTGATCGTTGACTCAAAATGGGTCTATTCAATCAAATTGCATTCTGCACCGAGGGGGAAACAACTAGCTAAAATCTGTACAAGATTTAAAATGTTTCAAAGACTTAAAGACTTAAACGCATGACTTAAAGGTATGACTTAAAGACTTAAACGATCGACTTAAAGACTTAAAGACTCAAAACGATGACTTAAATGACTTAACATTTTTAGGTGTACAAGATTGAAAGAAGATGTCTCTCCCTCGTTCTGCACACATGATTTACGGAAGGGTAGAAGAGTCCAGTGTCGCCCAACATGATCTGGACAATAATGCCAAAATTGGTTGAGGCATTCTGAAACTGAAAAGATTGCCCTTTCAGCCTGCTCTTCAGTTTATTGTAAAGACATTGTTCAGAATAATTATCAATGACAGACTGCATTTCCTGTAAAGAATATAAATAGGTAACACAAGTCTTAGTATAAGTCTTTAGTATAAATATTCTCCTGAGGATGATAACCTTGTTAGCGAAAAGGCGTCGATTGCAAATAATATCAATTTGGTGTTAGGGTAACTGATCTCTACAAAAAAGTTTTCACTTATATACCAAAGGTTCCAATCTCATTAATTCAATCAAGGTGAAATGATTAGATTGAGTAAACATATTGATTGAATCATTTTATAAATTGGTTGGGTTCATCATATAGCAGAAAAAAAATCAAAGGTCCTTGTACTTAGCCATTAGCAGATATTTTGAGAAGAAATTCAACCATAAAAAATTTGATGTACCCACTGATAGACAAAAAGTGACTTCTATCAAGACCGAACATCTATGAAAGTTGCCGAAACAGCCAACAAAATCGTGATACGAAAGTACCATCATAATATACGAAACCATGAAACTGTCCTCGTTAGACAAATGTTTCCATCAGAACGCTGCTCCGTTTAGAGAATAATGATTAAAATCCTTGGTTTTTACGAGCGTAACATATTTATATTCTTCCAAGAATGGAAAACCAAAGTTTTTTGATGATTTATCATGAACAAATAATGTAGAAATTAATATCACGATACTTAAATCTGGCATGGTCCAGTGGACCGATGTGAATTACATAAATAAAATTAGGTAATGACATGTTTTATATCGATAAAAATATCCTCATAGACCAAGAGCCCGTGTCACTATTTTTGGTAGTGATAAGTTTACGCCCATCGACCACTGAAACTTGTTGTATCGATGTCGACGATGCTACAGAGATTCTCGCCATACATGATTTCCGGAGCGAAGTGAGGGTAGGGGGCTGACCGATCTGTATAAAAAAAGTGAGCAAAATTAGTCGTGAGTTTACGACTGAGAACATTGGGAAAGCAAAGATTTCAGGAAAATAATCCGACGCTCGCTTATTGTCAGTCGCCTACGTCGTGGCGTTCACCCGCTACAACCCTCGAAATATGTAACAAAAAAACAACAACAAAGAAAAACCAGTTAACAACTGACAGTGGGGCAGATCTTACCATTAGCATTTTAATGACACAAATCTCGCAGGCCAGCCTTATTCAATTATGTGAATCAATCAATGCTTCTGAATCTGTTTTCGCCTCTAAATCGATTTTTTACCCTGTATGAAATACTGTTTTGAGAGTGATTTGAAGTGTATAACATAAAAAATTGAAACGAAAAACAGCATTATAGTTCCTGAATAAATGAGAGAAATTGAACTTGGAGCCGAATGTAACAGTTACAATTGGCTCTTCGATTTATTATATGAAACGATAAAATACTGGGTATCTGATAAGTAATGTGGGTTCCTATGATTTTCTCTGTGATTCTTGAGAGGAGAAATCATACGAATATATGCCATAAACAAAATTGATCATCAAATCCATGTTTTATGTCTGACGAGGGCATGCAAGGGGTCACTTTTTTTCGAAATCTAAGAAATATACAAAGAAAATAGAGAGATCATATAGTTATATTTTTGAACTTTCCAGTATCACATCTGATGTTCACATCAATCAAAATCAGTTGTGTTTAAAAATTTTCACCATAAATATTATTCAGCTAGGCAGCGTCGGATTGTGGGCGAAAGGGCATACCGGAAAATTTACTAAAGGGGGCTCTTCCAGTTGGGCTCTCGATAGACCTTATTCAATAACTCGCTAACGATCTGGCTCACAAAAAATGCTTCACTTATATAGAGACCTCGTTAAATTTTTTCAACTCACCGTCAGTGACTGCGATATATTTTTTCAAATTTCCTTTAAATTGTTTCTGCAAAGTTGAGAAACACAAATGTATAATTTTTAATTTTTGTTTCATTTTTTGAAAAAATTTCTTTCAAATTGTTTCTGCAAAGTTGAGAAACACATATGTATAATTTTTAATTTTTGTTTCATAAGAATCGGATCTTCAACAAATATTCGAGAGGGAAAATAATCGGGTATTTGGGGTAAGTGGGTATTTTCGTGGAAAAAATGAAGTTGGAGGAATTATTTTTCGGCTTTCTTTTAATCCGAATCAAAATACATAAATAACAACAATTATGAATGTTTTTTTTTATTTTTTGTAATTTCTATTTTTCGATTCGGACGAGGAAAAATTATTGAAAGTGATATAATTATCATTTAATGTAATGAAATAATTTATCCTCGAATTTATCCATGACATAGATTTCGTTGTCGCATACATGTTGACTGATTGAATAACCATTGAACCGTTGAAAAACTCAACATCTCATCAACCATATCCAATCTTTCATAAAAAGAAATACTGAGCTACAAAATAAAAATCTTGCATCCATACATAACCTATTGAACAACGAAAGTGAAACATATTTCGACAAAGATCAAAATATCTTGTTTGTTATATGAAATTGGTGTTGAAAAAACAACGAATAAATGGGAGAATGTTGATTCGTATCTCCTGTCCCTTGATTCAAGCGGTGTTCTTTGAACATTACAGGGCTTCCCTTTCGTGTGAATCTGCATATAAAAAATATTGGTATAATCCGACACTGCAGCTAGATGACCCCCTTCAACATCATTTTTGGCGAAATTCATAATGGTAGGCGGGGTTTACCACTAACAGCCGGAAAATAAATCATCATTTGTTTCTTCTCAGTGATTTTCAAAATAACGATTGAACAGAGTGCCGGGTTGTAATGATATTTGCTATTTAGCTTTACTTATATACCGCTCAATAATTCTTGGGAAAATAACTCTAACAAAGGACGTACCAATACCTCATTGAAAAATCACTTGAATAATAACATCCCGAAGAGCATATCAGTTTTTCAAGCCGTTAGGGAGCAAAACAAGAAGCTGCGGAAGCTGTTACATAATCTCGTGAAGAAGGTATATGATATTTACTGTATTGTAAGGGTTTTTGTTGTTTATAATGATGTATGAATTATTATGACGATTCAAGTTCTTTGTTTTCAACGGTTGACTGGAAAACGAAACAGGAATTCAGTGAAGTTACCTAGTTAATGTTATTTATGTTTTTTTTCATACCAGATGCCATTGTAGGCCTTGTAACTACCCATACCTAGGAACAACATGGTTATTCGCGGACTCATCAACCATGAAACGTGGTAGAGTCATTTCCCAAAGAGAGAGAAAAACACTTTCGAGTTGGGGTATCGAACTCACGACCTCTAGATCATGAGGGACAGAACCATATCACAGAACTCCCTCGCTCCATTCAAGAAATCGGATTCTGAATATAACGTAATTTTCATGAATGTGGCAGAGGCGATTGAATTCAAAACGAGATTCAAAACGCACAACCAAGATTTTCCTTACTTTGAGACTATACCTAACATTGACATTTTAGGTGGTTGATTGACCAATCTTCACATGGACTAATTTCATTCATCTTGGACTACAGCATCGCGGGATAAAACGAAGGGTATACGATTGGTTCAATTAGAGTCAGAATTTTACCACAATTTCAATTCGGTTCTCTCGCTTAATATCAAGATAGCGGAAATACAGACGCTGATAGAACAACACCAGCCACCAGTCAAATGAAAAAGGAGTCATATCGTTTGGCTTATTATACTAGTATAACCTTGAGCGGCAATATCTTCAATAACCGAGGAGTGAACTGCACACAAACCCTCGTAAAAACCCAAGGTAGATCGGCTAGCTTGATGACGTTCATTTGCTTGCATATTTGAATTAATATTCACCTTCCTTTTTTTCAGTTATTAGTTTCCAGAATAGACTGTATTTTACATGCTGGAGATTTTGGTTATACTTCTTCTCCTCCTTTGAATTTTGACTCATTACAATAATAATAATAAACGTCTTCACTCATGGTTAGAAGACACCTACATGAAAAGGCGAAGTGTCACTTTACAGTGCTTTTCAACTCGACCTTCATTTTATTATTGTTCTGATCTTATCGAAAAACAGGTGGCAGATAATTTCATCTCAATCACTCCCTGATGATGCTTACTCGATCGGAAAAAAGAGCACCGAATAGTAATTTCAAATTGAGTGGTGGAGAGAATATCAGACATTTCGATAATCGGGATTCAGAATATTTATTTATGTCATACTAGTTCATAATTTTGTTTTTATTGCTCAGTCACCAACTACTTCACAGTATACTTTATAGTCAGCATAGGCTCGGAAGACAATTATTTTGCACCTTGACGTTCAAATTTCAACTTTGATTCCCTAGCAACCATAGTGTCTAGTTGAAATCGAATGGAATTTTTGATATTTTTTTTGCAAATAATGATGTTTGATGCAATAACGAACGAAACAATATAGAGATATCGTTAGTCTGTGTAAGAACTCCCTTTACTTGACAATGCATGACAAAGTTTCCGACTCTGGACGGAAAAATGGGTGCAGAGTTCTGTCTGTCAGTTTGACTGAAATGTTGATACAAAGATGATAAAGCTTCAAAATAGAGTTGACGATAGAACTTTATGAAGAAAATGGAAGTTTAGGCATCAAAATAATATTCAAAGAATGAATAATCTAAGACATTGACAGAAAATTCCACTTCGATTCCTTTATTGATTGCCGAGGGGTTGACCGGTGTACAATTGATAGGAATTCCGGGGAATTCCGAGGGAATCCCGAGGAATTCCGGGGTATTCCGGGGAATTCCGGGGTATTCCGGGGAATTCCGAGGAAATTCCTGGGGAATTCCGAAAAATTTATAAAGAAACTATAGGGATTATCAGTAGGTAACTTTAATTTATTCGCACAATAATAAAAAAGCATACAGTAAAATTTCAATATTTATGTAAAATCATAATTCAAAAACAAAACACCGTTGTGAAGTAATCCACTTCCACTGGACGAAGAAAGTTAGGAGCTTTGTTTTGAAAGAGTTTGTGGCGAATTTCCAATTTGAAATACATTTTGTTAGCGAAAAATAAACCTGATGACAACAATCTTCACGATCTGATAGACATAATCTGATATGTCCCTGGAGGGGTGTGTTGGGGAAGTTTTTGCAAATGAATCAATAACTTCCTTCAGTGAAATAGTACCCCATTCTGATTCGAATATATAAATAAGGCATGTGAAACAACCCAAGAAACTTTGTTTTATAGTTTGTGCGGCCTCGAGAGGGGTGTGGTTGGGGGTAGTTTTTTCAAATAATCCGATAACTTCTTTCAATGGAATAGAACCTCATTCTAATTCGAATATATATGAATTAGGCATGTGAAACAGCCCAAAAAAAGTTTGTGTCGTGGTTTGTGTGTTTGTTTTTGGGGTCAACCTCTGCGACTGCCATTATTTTCCTCAATATTTCAAAAATGACGTGTCTTGAAATTTCACTCTACAAGAAGAAGGGACACTCTTGATTGTGGAAGAGAGACTAGATCATAATTGGCAGACAAAACACAGGTTGTCATATTGTTGCCAGCGGTTACCGAAATTGAAATAAGACGGTTATAGCTCGCGTTTTACGATCTGAGTTATATAGTCAATGACTGCAGTCTTTGTATGATTTCTGAAGTTTCTTTGCAGCTCCATCATGATATTTGGACGGTTTTATATAATTTATCGGTTTTTAATAAAAAGATGATCGGATATATTGTGGTTCAGTGTCAACTGTTCTCATTTGAGTTTATACAGGGTGAACACACCGGTGAATAATATTTTTTTATTTTCCTAGTAGGTACTGTTGAAGGATTATCAATAATTTTTGATATTATGGAATATACGTTTTTAGGAAACAGTTCATTTTCGCTATATAAGCGATCATAAAAACGTCTAAAAAGGATTTTCTCCACAGATTGAGTATCCCGTAATCATTTAGCGGTTGAAAATAATAGAACTTACTCAATCGACCATAAAATACCATATTTTTTTCAATGACAAATTGTATTTTTTCGATATTTATTCTAACGGATTCAGAACTTGATTCTATAAGGAAAAATCTCAGGAAAAATGATGCTAATAAAACAAACCTGAGCGGAATCAGACGATCCGTTCCCTTTATTTCACGATTGTGACTTGCATTATATAGATGATTTATTTTGCTTCCGATATAATAAATACCAGCCTCAATGAAAATGTGAAAAGTTTTGATATGTAAAACCCGATATCATTCAGATTGGGTCATGATCATGACATAGTCTACTTAAAAGTCTGAAGTTTATGTTCCACACAGAAATCTCAAAAAAAACTTTTGGGCGAAATTTCCGAAATATATCCTAAATATTTCGTCGGGTTTCCTCAGAATTCCCCCGGAATTCCCCGGAATTCCCAGTATTTCTGTCATTTAGTTTTGAAATTTTATCGATATTTCTTCAAATTGACATTTTTTTTGGTAGGAATTCCGGGGAATTCCGGGGTATTCCGAGGAATTCCGGGGTATTCCGAGGAATTCCGAGGGAATTCTGGGGAATTCCGGGAAATTCCGAGGGAATTCCGGTTTACGGAAATTCCAGTGTACACATTTTTCCTCAGTGGTCAACCCCTCGTTGATTGCCATCTTCCGGTATTATGTATAAGTAATCAAGAAGATGTCTGATTCAGGCTACGACGTCCGTGAAGAAAACGAAAGAAAAGACATGACTTGGAAACGAAATCACCAGTGTCAGTATCCATCCTTCCAAAAGATATTTTCATATGGTTGACTCACTATATCTTTATAACAATCGACATTGATATATTTAATATGACAAAAAGTGAGTTAATTAGGAACATGAAGCAAATTGTATGATACTAGATTGTGTAGGTTAGGTTAGTTTAGTTTTAGTACCTTTATTGCATGTTGTTTTTATTCCATTACTTGTAATCACCCTAGTTGGTGTTTGTAATGAGTACAATAAATGAATAAATAAATAAATAAATAAATAAATGCTAATACCACGAAGGAGTCGGAGTCTTGCTGAAATATCTGTTATTTGATATTTGAAGCTCATTCTTTTATCAAATATATCTCCTAAATTACCAATTTTATCAGCTGGCATGTCTATGGTATTCATTTTGTAAGTAAAGAGTGATTACCAAAGTGGTACCGAGAACGAATCAACTTACTATTAATCCACCAGAAACTGCGTTGTTCAACACTGGTTTTATCCAACGAGTTCCTCTATGGAATGAATTAATATGCGAAAACAACTTTGCAACCAAATATAATCGCACTCCTAGTTGGACAATTATATCGATTACGTGAGGCCACTGTTAATTACGTAATGTAAAATCGAATCGATTAATACTAGCACGACCTTCATTCCGAACTTCCAGCGGCTTCGACGCATTATTTCGGCAGCATCTACATCCGCGATGTAGAGGATCCCCATAGCCCCCGGCAGCTCGTTCTTCGGTCATCGAGTTTCAGAAGAGAGAAGTCACCGACCCACTTTTCGAAATTCTTTGATGCCATACGTGGATTAACTAGGTGACAAGACTCATGATCCGACCGGCCGTTTCGTAATGAACGTGTTGGTATTGGATTTTTCAACCAAAGAAACTGATTTGATTGATTGATTACTGGCGGAAATATTTCTTCAGCAATTAATTGGACGAGTACGACGGCGTATTAGGGTCATTATGAAGATAAAAAATATCTCTGTTCCGTAGTTTTCTGGGTATCGTAACATACCAGAATCTGAAAAAATAAGAATTAATATTTGAATCTATACAAGTGTAGAAGGGCAGATTTTCAATATACCCCGAAAAGTTGCTGCGTCAAAAATATATTGGTTAAACATCTTGACCATTGGAAGTGCGAAAGATTGAACACAAAATGTACATCAGGAACAGACAGATAGGTGGTTCTAAATTATCAGAACACATTCTTATATGTGCGGTCAAAAATATATTGGTGAAACATCTCGACCATTGGAAGTGCGAAAGAGTGAACACAAGATGTACATCAGGAACAGACAGATAGGTGGTTCTAAATTATCAGAACACATTCTTATACGTGAGGTCAAAATTATATTGGTGAAAAATATCGACCATTGGAAGTGCGAAAGAGTGAACACAAGATGTACATCAGGAACAGACAGATAGGTGGTTCTAATTATCAGTACACATTCTTACTGCCGATGGAGATCACACAGTAGAATGGAATGACACCAAAATGACGAAAGAGAGCAATAGCAGGAAACGAAAATTAAAGGAATCTGCTTTCATCATGCTGTCTGACCGGAGGCTTCAGCGTTCGAATCAAGTTTTTGGCATCCAATGTTTTGGATGAAAGTCAATATTTCTGAAATATAAGTCCTTCAAAATTAATCACCCTTTTCTGAAATGAGCAAGCATCATTAGATATCCGGAAGGATATTTCTTTCAAGTTTTTATTTCGGCTCATAAAAAATGTGATTTCGATAGTTATTACCCATTATCAATAACCTTAATAATCATTCGGAGTACCGATCTCTCTTTCTATGATTACTGAAGTTGAACGAATTACACAACAGTTTGTCTTCGATATTCTCGAAGCATGAACAACAGAAAAAAAACAAGTGACAGTTTTTCAAAAAAAATATTTCGAACCCAGCACCCGTATAACAAAACAACTCCGACCGAGCGCAAAACTGGTGTAATATAATTGTTATTACACTTCTATTACATAACTTCAATTAGCTTTGTTGGGCAGGAGAATTCCAATGCATTGTTCATTATGATTTTTGTGGGAAATGAGTCTTTGTCTAATAGTTACGATCATAGGCTAGTCACGGTTATCGCATTTTGAATCTTTGCATTGAATCCTTCACCATGTTTGAATTGGAACTATAATTATACGAATTATATGTTATTTCGATGAAACACATTAAACAAATGATGTGCATTCTTGTAATCGCAATACGAGTCGCAATATGATGCTGTAACAGACAGTGGTGAATATTAATCAAATTTAAACGAACACTAACAAGGAATATAAAAGTTGACGTTCTTCTTCTATATAATTTTGATTATTGTAACGACGATAATGTTCTACTTTCACTGTCACCAGCACTAAATAGTATATTGTTTACCCAATAGGAAAAGTTTTACATTTACATGACGGAATCGAGGAATGTGGCTATTCTCATGAGCTATATAGGTATACTATTGTTCTGCAAATCGTTCAAAAATAACAAATCAAAAATTGGTATCTCATTAGGTTTCGTGATAAACTCAGCTGAATCATCTACCCATATATGGATCATTACCTTCAAGGAATTCTAAGTGACATTTCAAGTCAACTTTGAGGAAATGATATTTCTTTACAGTGCAGTGATGAACTTCTGCTGGTTATGGTCTCCTTGTTAGAAATGTCAATATTTTTGATCTATTTGCGGTTGAAAGTTATTCATGATATAGGTGCTAAAAGTGATATTTTATGTTGTGAGAAGGGAAGTTTGGGACACGACGCCGAAGGCGGAGTGTTCCATCCCATCAAATAAAATCACTTTCAGCAGGTATATCATGCACTCTTTCTTCTACAAACACCATTAAAAGTCCAAATTAACGCATACCTATTTTACATTAATTAATTGATAGAATAATAGCCTCGAGATTATCAGTTCTGAATCCAATTTCATCCGATCTATTCATGAAACAAATTGCCAAGCTAATCAAAAACAGAATTTGTTGATTTGTCTTTGTTGACCGTCAATAAATCACGAATTATTCTTTCTCGTTTCTTCGTTTCTCGGTGGAAAGTGATCCAGAAAATGAATTTCTACCGCCGGAAATTGAAGAAGATGCCAATGAAGCTGCTTTTGAATTATTGCCTAGTAAGTCAAAGCGACAGTACGAGTTTTCATACGATCGTTTCTTGAAATGGTGTGATCAGAGAAATATCAGTGGCAAAGAGGCCAGTGAAAAAGTGCTTCTTGCATACTTTGAAGAAAAGTCCAAAATATGGAAATCGTCAACGCTTTGGTTGAATTACTCTATGTTGAAGTCGATGATGAACATAAATAATCATGACATAAGCAGATATCACATGCATGTGGCTTTTTGAAGCGAAAGGGTGAAGGATATCGACCGAAAAAGTCAAAAGTATGAATAATATCGAGGATTTCGGAACTTCAATAGTTGTGCATATACCAGACACAAAAACTAATGTGCCACGCACCTTTGTTGTAAGTGGTACATTCTATATGACCTACTATAAAAAGTACATAGCCTAGTGGATATTACTTGATCATTCTTTTTATAAAATGCATTAAAAATAAATGTGCCAGGACTCCAGTTGGAATCAACACATTTGGTGAGATGCCTGCCAAAATTGCTGAATTCCTGAATTTGCCTGATTCCCATATTTATACTGGATATTGTTTCCGACGTTCCTCAGCAAGTTTGTTGGCGACTCTGGTGCTAGTCTTACTACAATTAAAAGACACGGTGGTTGGAAGTCCAGTACAGTAGCAGAGGGTTACATCGAAGACTCGCTACAAAAGGAAACAGAACATTGCGGATCAAATTTTGTCTAAAACTTCGGCGGATAACATTGTTCTCTGCCCTGGTACAAGCTTCATCAAAATAAATTCTGTTACATCTACCAATGAGACTGGCCATGGAGTTTCTTATCATAATTGTAGCTTCACTAATCGTACGTTTAATTGAATATCCACTTCATTTTGAATTATGTATTCTCCATATTTGAAGAAAAACTAGCATGTGCAGTTCGGAGAATGAAGTGCTTCGTGTGAATTATGTGGTTTGCGTGGTTGGCGGTCACAAAGCAGCACCTTTTCTTCTATGAAATAATATTCCATTACTTTAATTGGTATGAACTAGCAAGCAAGAAAGAGCTTCTACTCCAGAACGGAGGGAGTAGGTCCACTATCATTTCTGTCTCTACAAATCACGACTCCTTCCTACGAAAAATATAAAATGTTATTCTGAACAACTTGAAAACCAGTCTTGCCGTAATGAATGGAATTAATAAACCTCCGTCGACACTAATCAAAAATAAATATATCTTTATATAAGCCATTGTATATATAAGTATCTTACTCTCATGAAACCTGCTAAAAAACGTATATAAAAAAAAACTAAACTGAAAAAGTAAGATACGAACAAGAGCATTGGAATATACAATAAATAATCAATACATCTACATTTTTTTTATTCTGAAAATGACTGAGTAGAAATTAAACTGAACGCAATAAAAGGATAGAGTCCTGTCGATTAATCGGGTGATAAACTGAAATGAGATATCAGAAATTGAATTGAAATGGACTTTGATCAAATAGTTAGGGATTTCAAATAATCATAATTTATATGACATGAATTTTGAAGAGGCATCATTTAGTTGCAAACGATGACATTTTTAGCGAGTATTCGGTTATCTTCTGATTATAGTATAGATGGCAAGATTTCGAACAGGTTGGAAAAACTGTTTGAATTGAATTGGCCGAAGAACATAACGAAGGTCACCGAAACTTCAATATAGAAATTTTTTGACCGTCCTTCAATACTCATTAGTGTAGTTGGAAAGTTTAGAATTATTTCGAGTGTACGGACATGATCCTCAGCATAAGATGAATACTATTTGACTTATATTTTAACTGAAAAATCTTGTCTTGTGGAAAACATAATCCTCATGGTAATTTTCATCATATACCTACCACCAGATAGATGGAAGGAAAAATGAAACTTTTCATTACTTTTCGAGAGTATATTTCATCAAAATTATGAAGAGTTGTGAATTATGGTCATGTTTATCCATTAAGAAATTGCTTAGGGAGAGTATTGCCGCTTTTCCAATTCAACTAAATGGATTGAGGGGTGGGTGAGTGTGGATTTCATTGGATAAAACGAGATAAATATTCATATTATCAAACTACGCTGTTTCAACGTAACAGCCGAGTTTCGTCATTGAAAAGCTACTTCAACAGATAAACCAGTATTAGTTATCTTGATTAAACGTATTCATTACTCACAAATAGTCGCTGTTTGGAATTTATATTCGAAAAGTTGTTTGTGTGTTTTGATGTAGTGACTTTAATTATGGAAAGAATGTGGAAAAATGCGATAAAATATCTGAATACCTCCTGCGTAATTATTCCGCCATAAGAATTGGTCACTACTCAATGTGGTGAAATGGTAGATAAGATTTTCCTGGTTATCAGCAGCAGAAATTGACTGGTCTTCTTGAACTGAAACTTTTGCAACTAGCCACAAACCACATTGTATTCGTGTACGCCTAGTATTGGAATTGAATTAAGTATTACTTTTGGAAAAAAATCCAGATTTGTACCTCTAAAAAGGTGATATCGGATTCTCTGCCAACAAATATTTTTATATTTCTCTAGATCCTCATAACCAGAATATTCATTCAAATTGCTGAATTTGAAAACTCAACTGATGAGATTGGAACCTTTGTAGTAGAAGTTGAGACTTTTTATAGATGAGTAGCTAGATGGAAAATATAGTTTACAGCAAGGCAACAATAGTGTCTAATACATAGTCATACACCTAGAAT
This sequence comes from Zygogramma bicolorata, assembly GCA_032362365.1. NCBI lineage: Eukaryota > Metazoa > Arthropoda > Insecta > Coleoptera > Chrysomelidae > Zygogramma > Zygogramma bicolorata. Next base: position 441,180 of record JAVJAQ010004223.1, read on the forward strand.
TTATGGTGAAAACTTCCAAAAATAAATACGACAAAGAGTATACAAATACAGAAATTAATATAGTGATGAATTCACTTCAGTAAGTAGATAGAGATCAATTACCCCAAGCTGATTTTACCTGTTGTATTTTACGTGCAGTAGCCAACAAAATGAGCATCTTCGCCAAAATAAAATTCTGTGCAAGTAATATGAGTTGGTTGAATATCAAACAAAAGAGTTTCGTCAGTGATACTTCAATTTAAGGCTCTGATTTATCTTCAAGAAGACATTTTCAAAATCGTTACTACTGAGAAATATCATAAATATCGTTATATTCTCATCAGGTTCAACGCGATAGACAGTTAGTTGTATAGTGGATTCAAATCACCAATTCAATCGTTACGTTCCACTTTTACCCCTACCGTCACTGAAGGTTATTCCTTTTTCTGTCTAGGCAATAAAAGTGAAGATTGTTAATATTAGCAACACTAAAAATAAGTAAAACGTTACAATTCTAATGATCACTCAGATCTCTACAAAAAGTTTATTCCGAGGTTTATTCTAATGATGATTAAGCTGAAGGAAGAATGATAACTTTAATGTCAGTCCAAAATTCTCAATCATTTCCCATGTTTGAAAAAAAATCTGATTACAGGCAATAACCGTTCACTGGATAAAGAAAAAAATTTAATTTAATTCTCAGTTATCCAATTATCATTTCCTCTGTCGGCATATAATCGGAGATCGATATAATAATTTAAGTTTTTTGTTTGCCAGGAAACTCTCCAGGATATAGCTTTCTAATGAAGGAAATAATTATAAATTATTCAAAATAAGACAAATCTTTAAGTCATCGTCAAATAATTATTGGGAGGAAATTGATAACGTTCTAGACGAACGATAAACAAAACACACACTTATTTGAAAACCACTTTGGTACTGAATTCAGTATTGCTCACATTGAAATCAACTCAATACAAAACCACGATTAACGCACAATTTCTTCCATGTTTTTTTCGAATAATTTTTATGGTTTGTGTTTGTAGTACTACATGAAAGAATAAATATCCTAGGACAAAAGAAGTTTGTTCCAGTGGTGACTACTTGCAGCCTAAATTAAATGAACTTACACACATGAAAAATCAAACAATTAGGCATATTCGTGGTTGTCAAATATACACCGATTATTATACAGGGTGTAACTGAATAAGTGTAAAACATTTGAGGAGGTGATCCCTCATCGAAAATAAGACAGGATCTTTCATATAAAGAAAATTCATTGGAGCATCCCTTGTTATGATACAGCCCCTGAAAAAGTGGGTATATAAAATTTGTATGACAATTTTTTTCACAAGCACTGAAAAAGTTGTGTATTTTATTATTGATTATTTTTTTCACTTGTCAAAATGTGACGTTTTTGGCATTTCAACCAATAGTAGCGGGTTATTCTATGGTTATTCTAGCCAATCATTGGGTATTATACAGATAAAACTGGCTGGTCCTTTCGATTGTTTCGATAAAACGTTGTTTACCTTTGAACTGTCAAAACTATACGGTTTACCGCGTCGATTCTATTGAACTGGCTCATATTTATATGAATTATCGTGAATGAATAGTTACCTTATTATTAATAGTCATTCACTTTTTCAGCATAATAATAACATAACACATTTCAATGAACACTCAAACACGTAAATAACTCATAACCTCAACTTTATGACAGATATAGCGATTCAAATATTTAAGGTTTCCTTCAAATGAAGATGGCGTACAATTAGTTTTCATTAAATACAAATCATTTTTTGTTGTATGAGAAGAAACCGTTGTATGCAGATTTTGATACAACGACATAACGAATGATTTTATGTTCCTTCTGGCGCGATTTTCATGTCATAAGAAATTTTCAATTATCAACCTTGTACAATGACAATGAGAGGTGTGACGCCATCTCTTGGTATCGTCATATCCTATTCAATGCGTAAGCATTATATCTCTTCTGGATCATAGAGGGCCTACATTGTTGCTTGACATTTCAAATCAGTAAAATTTTCACCTTTTCACGTTTCCTTCTTATGTAAATGAAATACTGATCAATTAAATTGTTCTTCCTTCTATTTGTTCAAAAAATAATCTTTCCAAATACAACTCGTTCTTCAAATTTAATAAGATAAATTTTCATTTTCGAAACACTCAAACTTTTTTATTTTGAGGCAAAAGCATTCAAACAAACCGAATTAGATAAAACCACTCGTCCTACGGACTCGTGATTTTATCAATCGGTTTGTTTTCATACTTTTGCCAAATAAAAAAGTTTTTGTGGAAAATGAAAATTTATCGATTAAATTTGAAGGACTCGTGGTATTACCTTTGATAAATCAGTTTTGTTTATTACCCTTCAATCGTTTAATGCAGGTACTAACCACAAAATAACAATAAATCCAGTTCGCATTTATGACGATGTATCTCTGTAGTTGTTCCTAAAATAATTTATTGCTGCGAACTGGCTCATTTTGGGCAAAAAACCCAAGAGACACTTTTTGTTTAGAATGAAACAGGCTATCGGAAATAAACTTTTGAATGGTGAAGAAATAATAAGACAAAAAGTTACATTGGAAATAAATTTTAGGAGTTGCGTTTTCCACCCCTTACAAGCATGGGGTAAACCAAATAAATTACTGGCTAAGTGTCTTTTTGGTAGTACAAAACGTCAGGTTAATTTCAATATTGTAACTTTCTCAGTGCTTGTGAAAAAAATTGTTATACAAATTTTATGTACCCCCTTCAAGGAGCTGTATCTCAACAAGGGATGCTCCAATGAAGTTTCTTTATATGAAAGATCCTATCTTTTTTTCGATGAGGAATCACCTCCTCAAATGTTTTACACTCATTCAGTTACACCCTGTATTGTGAAAATGACCCAAGTGTTCAGTCTGATGTGGATTCAATTAAGGATGCGTGAACCACCCTCTGCCATACTGCAGTTTTAAAGCCAGATCAGTAATTATTGTAGTTTCCATTGGCCATATGAAGCTTTCAAATGTGATTGTTCAATAAGAGTAACTAATATATAACAAGATATATGATTTATTTTCTGAAAAATTCAGATATGATATCACTTGATCTTCTATCAGAGTATGTATTTTCAGCCTTTGAAAAAAACGTTACGTAACCATTCTATTCGGCGACTGGTTATTGCAAAATGTTCCTAATATCCACAAACATCGATCTTATAGATCACTAATAGCATCTGCTTCAGATTTTGAGTTATTCTCAGAAATATTTAAAAAAAATTCATCACATAATATATTTCTTTGATTCAATGAATTTATCAGGAACCTGTAGCAATAAAAAATTACTTCAATTTTGAACAATTAGCATCTGCTTCAGAGTTATTCTCAGAAATATATTGAAAAATTCATCATATAATGTATTCCTTTGAATCAATGAATCTACCAGTAAACTGTAGCAATAAAAAATTTCTTTAAATTTTAGGGCATTGGGTATCGGATAAAATGAAATGTGATGATTTTTGGTCTGACAGAAACATCATGAGATTGTTCAAAACATACTACATGTTTAGCTCATTAATATTCATTTCTTCTTCAACCTGCTAGTAATTGTTTTAGGCGTTGGTACATAAATGTATGATTAATGCAGTATTCATATTATACTTTATCTACACCCGTACTCTAATGATACACTTATATGCCCACAAACCGTTTTATAATGAAATCCATTACGATACAGATTTTCATTACGATACAGATTTTCAACCAATAGAAACCCATTATTTTTCAATCAAGCATGGTGTGCATGCTCTGCATTTGACATTTGTCAAGTCAAAGTCGTTATAGGTATTGAACTTTTTGAGAATATATCCAAACTTCGATAATTATAACAAAATGTCTGATACCAGCGATATGGGAGAATCACCTTCGACACCTTCACCGAAAAAAATACAGTTAGGATGATTGAATTTTTCATTTAACAAATGCATGATTTATCACTTATATTTTCATCAATTACTGTGACTTCTCCGTAGCCGGGCGGTCTGTAGCGATAACGTTGTATAATCTAGAATGAAGAGCCATTGGTTCGAATCCGGCCTCGAGTAACTTTTTTTTTCTTTAATTTTTGATCTTCCTTTCATATCTCATCGTTTTATTACTCGAAGTAATACTATTAATTGCAATTCTGTAGAATTCTTCAAAGAAATTCGTTCAATTAGTATTATTATGTGCAATACAAATATAAATATAATATTTGTAGTTCTTCACTATTTATCGGGTGAAGATAAAATAGCGTATGCAACTCTCATGTAATGGTTATTAATACACTCGCATAAACCATACGAAACTCACCTTCGGCTCGTTTCGTATCCCGATTTATGCTCATGTATTAATAACCATCATTACACGATCGTTGCATAATATACTATTATCTACACCCGTACTCTAATAATACGCTTATATGCCCACAACCCGTTTTATAATGAAATCCATTACGATACAGATTTTCATTACGATACAGATTTTCAACCAATAGAAACCCATTATTTTTCAATCAAGCATGATGTGCAAGCTTTGCATTTTGACGTTTGTCAAGTCAAAATCAGTAGGTATTGAATTTTTGAAGAATTTAGTCAATTTTCGATAATCGTATGAAAATGTCTTATAGCAGTGATATAGAAGAATTATCAGCGACCCTCCACAGATGTCTTAGACAAGAAAAAAATTCAATCGAAAGAATCATAATATTTTTCATTTGACAAATGGAACACATATGCTTTCAGTTCCAACTAAACTATATGGGCTATCGTGTCCGAGTGGTCAAAGGCGCCGGCAGTGGAATATTACGTCCAGGTTCAAATCCTGACCTCGGCAGAGTTTTTTTTCTTTTTCTTTTCATTTCTCATTCTTGTATTTTCCGTGGTTATACCATTAATTATAATTTTGTAGAATTTTTCAAAGAAATACGATTGATAACCTTATTGTAGCTACTTCTCAGTTTCAGTTCTTTGTTAAATTTTGTTTGTTAGTTTCAAAAACATTTTTTTAAATGGCTTGTCAATCGAGTGAGACGGAAAAATCATATGTATAACATAGGAGTAAAGTGCCATTTCCTTGAATGATTACTGAGTACATTTCATCCTTGGGAGGAAAAGTCGCACTCTGCTCCCTTGTTATACAAATAGCTATTTCCTCCTCTCAGTTACAGATATAGAAATCTCCTGAGCATGTCACATAATAGAGTTTATATGAGAAGATTTGTACAAAGTACATCATTCTGGAGAAATGAATGGAAATTACTTCAAAGTACTCATCCAATAAAGTGAGAACCAAATACAACTTTGGACGAGTGATAAGACGCAGGTAAGATATATTAGGGTTTGGGCTAAAGTTGGAATGCCGATGACATGACTCGCATATCTTACTAAGTTGACCTCACAGTGGCCAGTGGCCTCCGTTTCAAGAATTCTCACTGTTCTCAGCGGAAATTGAAATATAAAACTTTCCCTCTGGCTTGTTGGCTCATGTGGTCGGCGCCTGATTGGTATGAAGGTGAACAATACTGCTTGTCTCTGCTTGGCAACAGGTAAACAAGATCAAAGCGGCGCATTCAGGTAGAAAATCTTAGAATTTTATGAATTTTCAAGATAGTGAAAGGTGCATAACAATGACTAACTAGTTACAACAACATGGTCAACTGAATGGATGACTAACTATTCTCCGAATTGTTTTTTTTTGAAATGGAAGATATTTTCAACAAATTACTGAAGGTAATACTTTCCTATCTTCAAGGGCGAGATATTCAAAGAATATAGTCGAAATCATCATTGAAAAAAAATATGATACAGTATTTTTGATTATTAATTACTTGTCAACTTCTCTACTCAAGGAAGCCACATTAATGAACGAATATACTCTCTTTACTTATATTATTACTAATTGTAGATTGCTATTCTCTTCAACGGAAAACTCTGAATATCCATTATCACTGAAGTTGAGCCATCTAAAAAGAAGTATTTAAGTGAGTTATTATCTACATGATTCTGATTTTTGGAAAATTTCCTGTTTGATTTTCCTCTTTCTTTGAAAGATTCACGCATTATTTGATTTTTTTCGGAGTCGCAATGTTTTCTGGCAAATTGAATAGAACTATTTTGAGTATGTTGAAGAAAATACATGATTACATCATTTGTTTTCTGTTTTTGTTTCTGCTTCTTATCAATAATCTGTTCAAGAAAACATCTTGCATAGTTTTGCGGACGACAGTACTCTTCATACCAGTTTCTCTTCCCCATACCAGCACGAGAAACATTCACGCCAATAGAATTAACGACGACTTGGCAAAAATAAAAGAATGGCGTAACATCAACTTGGTGGAGGTTGAGCTGGAAAAACTCAGCCATCTCCCTTCTCAAAGAAAGCAGATCTATCATTATCTAGTATTCAGATGTCAGGAGTAACTATTCCTACGAAGTCAAGTATCTCGATGCTAGGAATTACGATCAGTAATAACCTCTCATGGGAAAACCATGTGAGATTGATCGCTCAAGGTGCTTCTCAGAAGCATGGATTTCTATTTCGTGCGAAGAAATACTTCACTTCTCGCCAGCTTCTAATGATCCACAAGAAACGTTCACTGAAGTTTCTCGATTCTATTCAGAGTAAGGCAATCGGTCTTGTTGACGATTCTTCGCTCACAGACTCGCTCACTTTGTTGGAGCATCGTAGATGGGTCGGAGACTTGTCTCTCTTCTAAAGATATTTTCACGGTCGGTACCCTTCTGAATTCTTATCAATCGTTCCACTCTTGGAAATATCTACACGAATGACTCGACACGTACAGAATTCCCACCCCTCTGTTTTAAATTTGGAGACCTGTAGAACCTCTCTCGCTCAGGGATCTTTTTTCAATAGAACAGCTGATCTTTCGAAAAGGTTTTTCTGGGGCTTACAAACTTCAAAAATTCAAAGTAAATGTTAATTCGTAACTCCTGTCCCCTGACTCAGGCGGTGTTCTTTGAACATTACAGGGCTTCCCTTTCGTGTGAATCTGCTTATAAAAAAAATCTTGAATTCTTTCTTGGTATGAATCTCATGATTTTACTAAAATTGAAATATACTAAGCTTTTTTTGACAGTGAAAGGCTGGCGGAACACTATTATCAAATGAAGCTTAACTAGCTTGTGCGTTCTGAAGTCTGTCAAAAATAAAAATGATTTTGAAAAAAAATGTAGAAAAAATCCAATAAGTATCTCAAAAATGGTCTTTTCCCGATAGAAGAAATACGCGAATATATGAAGGTCACCTCAAATAAAATGAGAATTCAAAAAGCGCCATCAATTAGGGGGTTTCATGAGTTCATGAATTTTCACATCGGAGGTAAAATAAAAAATGAAACTTCGAGTTATTGCCCATGCTGTGATCTCAGCTATTGGATACAAATATGCAATTCAGTATGATTTTCACCTATGTATATGAAGGAACAGAAAACGTGTATGTTATGACCTATCACGAGTCCAAGTCATAATCATCTCATTCTCCAATCTCACTGTCCCTTCGGTGTAGGGAAAATACGTTGAAGTATCACAGTAATTCGCTCCTAAATGGCTCACTTCCGTGCATCTTCTCAATGATTCATCAAGCAATCTGTAGACGAAATATGCTCATTGGTTATTTCTGACACAAGATAGGTAGACTACAAGCTCGAAACAAATTTCTTGGCTATCGAATAACCCAGCATGAATCATGTTCAGAACGATGCTGCTCTATGGAATATTAACTTCCATGCAATCAGTTTTCACCGGTACAATGGACTGTATTAAGGAGAGAACTGAATTTTCTACTCTAAAATGGAAAGTTGCGACCAAATATTCTTATGAGTCTTTCTTCAAATTGATAATTCCCAAAGATATAATGACGAAGAACCTAGTGTCGTACGGAAATAATGATATCGAAATCGAAAACATAAAAAAATATAGAAGATAAAATGCTGTGATTTCGGGTATCATTATTTTTGATCAGCACTGTTTTTTGGGATTAGTTCTCATATTCTCATATTTGGTACTACCTTACCCGAGACCTTATTATATCTGGATGGCATATATAGTTTTCCCCTGTTTACTGCCAGTTGTACCTCTGAAAACTGATGATAGTTATTGTTTCATATAGCAGCACCTTTCTGAGTAGGATTCGTTTGACCCCCTAATGAAGTGTCACGGTCTTGTGGTCTATTATATTGAAATTAAATAAGAATTTCCCACAGCACTCACATGCAGATATGCACTATTCGGTGTCTTGCTGGAAGACTTTGAAGTCGTCAGCAAACAATACATCTTTCAATGTTTGAATAGATCATTAGTTGACAAGAGTCCTTGGACTGTGTGAAAGCAGAAGTGACTTGACTATTGGGTACGTTATACACCATAAAATTTGTCTTTTGAACTCTTGGGTATAGTCAACATATTGATAATTAAAGATTTATTGATTTGTGCGAAGAAATTACGGTTTCCTTAATTGAATAGCTGATCTGTTGTAATTTGTGGGAATGATATTATGTTATTTTTTCACCTAGCATGTTTCTTCGACTTATTCTAGGCAGATACTATACGAAATATATATCTAGCGTATCTACTTTATTCTCAGAAAGCAACTTCATATTTAATGAAAAACAAAATGAACACATGTTTCATCTTATCTCATTATTGATAAATAAGGTGTCGCTTTGATGAAAATCAGTATTTCACTAGATATTTCACAAAGTACCTTCTCAAGATGAAATCGAGGATGAAATTTGTTATATATGACACCAAACATATTCTCTAGGAGTTTATTCTGCAGAAATTCGATTTCAGTGGAGTCTCATTGGGCAAACTTTTTGATATTTATAAAAAATGTATGCCGCCTATTTTTTGGAGTTTGTCTCAAACGGAACCGTTGAAAATACTACCTGCCTTGTGCATCTGTGTACCATGAAAACAAATCTAGAATTGGGTTGATCTTCCTCAAATCATTGAAAATGGAAAAGCACGACTCCTAGCTCTATAAAAAACAAACTTATGCTTTTTGACTAGACTAACCGTCTCCCATATGAATGGGTTGATAAATTACTCACATTTAATATGATTAGTACAAAAAATCAAATTGGTACATTTTGCAGTACGGGACATGTATTTCATCATCAGGTATTAGGTATCCAGGTATCTCTTTGTGCCTTGACTGAAAGTATAAGTTCAAATTTATTGGCATCCAGGAAAGTCGTGTTAGTAATATGAAACGTATCAAGTTGAATCACAACCAGAGCGTGTATTCTCGAACAATTAAGTAATGTAAACTGGAAAACTTCTCTCTCAGATATGAATTGAAGAAGATACGGTTGTAAAATTTTTTTCTACAACATGAAAATAAAGCCATTAGTCGAGCCACACTTTGCATAATGAAAACTCATGAAATGTGACAATATTAAAATGAAATGGGATGTATGCACAATCATCACAATCCATATCTAACCACGAATCGAACCATGGGCACCCGTTGGTCTTCCCTTGAAAATGGAAGGATGCGTTGTTCCGAGAAGTGAATGGATTTGATGTTTGGAAGCAAATTATCCATTCTATTCATTCTGCACCAGATAATCAAGATAGTTTACGAAAATTACCTTTGTCGATTCACGGTTCTATGCGAAAACATCGCGTAAATTAGTGCATGTTATGCATCTGAATTCTCGTTTAATGATTTTCCTGCTTCGTGCGGAGATATACGGAAGTTTTCGGTTGTAAAATTAACGACTTGTTACGGTTCTACCAACTTCTTGGTTTCAATACCGAGGAAATTATTCAGTAGCGGAGACAAGTGAACTGACTTTCAACACATGGAATATACGAATCAATTATTTCATAAATTGATATATATGAAAATGTCGGATGTCAAAAAATCACATCAGGTACGTTTGTTTTACAGATCTGAGTAATCCGATACCTTGTTCTGCTCTGTAAATGTATCCCGTTGATTTATCTTTCCCTTCGCTAATTACATCTGCAAAACCGAACGCACTCATTTGCAATTCCAAATGGTCTATGATTTCAGCAGATTGTAGGTTTCTGTAGGGGGTGATACGATCAAATAGATTAAGAGGATTATGTTATCTACTTTCATTACATCTTGTTTTCCAGTGAAAAAAAATAGCGTCTTGACAACAGTTTTTATTCGATTTCTTCTTATTAGAGTAATATTCAAGAAAACAAAAAATAGGTATGTCACTTCATTTGTGGATAAGGCAATAGAACAGAAATGTTTTTATTTTCAAGCGCCCAAAATGTTCAATTTTCAGACTCTTCAAAAACAGATAATGTTCAAATGAAATTAAAAAAACTTGAAAAAAGTGTCCCTTAATGAATGCTGAAGATTGATAGATTGAGATTGAGTTTTTGAATGATTCATCATCTCAGGTGAATCATAATATTATATTTCATGTCATGGTAATTTGTTATTATGTTCGTATTGCTTCGTAACCAACTGGATAACAGTGTGCCTTCGCGGACATAAAGACATAATATTTCTACAGTGTTATTTTAGCAAGTCTAGTGTCCAGTTGAAATCGAAAGAAATACACGATTTTTTTTCAAATAGGTATAGTTAGTTAATGCATAACGAACAAGGATGACATTGAAGTAGTACGATAATGAGTTCTTCGTGATTAATTTTCTAGGAATTTTCGAATTCGGGCAGTGCCAGAATTTTTTCAATTCGGTATTTGCCATCCGAGTACGGAGCCAAAGTGGTCCTGGGTATGTCCTGCTCGCACTAGCTGCTGAATGACCTTCTCGTTAAAAAGATATAAAAAAAATAATTTTGAAGAAAGCCGTATAGGAAGATTTGCCTTGGTGACAACCTCTTATTTTTGGATGGAATGTTAATTTGTGGCCTGTATATTTAAAGAATCGTATCGTTCTGAACGTGAAACATGTTGGATCATTATTTGAGCCCCAAAGAAGAGTTATTGGCTCGTAGTTAAGGCATATCGAAACTCACCAAAAACCTATCTACTGTATTTTTCAAATACCTGTGTTTTTTTTTGATTCCTCAATAATCATTTGAAATTTTCCTAGAAATCCCTGTATATCATGGCTAGTCACAACGACTCTGTTAGAATGATTTTTTCTCATGCTGGGCATTGAATGACTATTCTAATTGGTTTCAATACTACGAACATTAAAACAGGTAATGACAATTTGCCATTTCTGAGTGAAATAAAATACACACCTCTACCGTATTTTCTCGTAATTCATCTTCAATTATATTTTCACTTCCATAATGGCGAACCGATTACATGCTGTAATTGAGCGCAGCAGATTGTTGCAGTCATTATCATTTCTGTTTGCCCATTCTGTGGGGAAACATTATAACTGTATATAAAGTCATTTGAAATAAAAATAAATACAGTAATCGGAATCACATGAAAGTTCCATCAAATTTTTCACGTTTCTTTTAGTTTCTTCATAATTACCCCGTAGAGAAGCGTGGCTTGCAATGCATTTTTCTGATTGATAATAATGAGCCTTTATCATGACATACGATGATTAGATATAGTAATGCATTTTCTAAGTGAATATCACGAAAAAAATAGTAATGATTTGTGGAAATGAGGTCGACACTAAAAGCAATTTTTATTACCGTCATCTCATGATATGGTTTCAAATTATTGGAAATGATGAAAATGAATTATCTGTAGGAATGTTATTCTCACTTGCAATATCACTTGAAAATAAATTATACTGGAAATTTCTTTGATGTTACCATATATAGGCTCGTATATAGGTTCATATATAGGATTGTTTTTCACTGAAAATTGAACTTTCCCGATAATGGTTTACTCATTCATTTAGTCTTAGAAACAGGATAATATTAATGAATATTTCCATCGTATGTTAAAATCCCATATGAAGCGGGACATTTTCAGGCTGGTAAATACCCGGTAGGTATCGAAAAATACTCGCTCGGTCCGTGTATCTTTAGTAACGATTGTTAAAATATACATTGGTCATCAAGACAGGCATAAATACTGAATTTTAAACGTCGTTGTTTTAACTCCGGAAATATTCTACCGAATTACACTCGTGCATCAAAATAAATCTGATAATTTTCCATTCAAGCATGTTGTCATTAAAAAAACTGCATTCGGTCGTTTTCATATTTTGCTAAAAGAGCCCTCCTCCTTCGGAGTCGAACTCTTTCGACAAAATATGAAAATAAATTCATGCAGTTTTTAGACAACATGCTCTCATGGAAAATTATCGGTAATTTTGAAGCACTTGTGTAATTACTCCCGAAAATTTCCTGTTTTTTGTTGATGGAACAAAAATCACATACCAAAGGTAAAAATTGAGTAAAAATGAATTGTATTGAAAAATTGAAAACTCGTTACATCAAATGAATTGAAGTTCTCTGCTGAATTGTGGATTGTTCTGAGAGATCATTTTCATAAGTCATTGACTAAATTCGAAATAGAACTGATTCATTAGTGTGACTAGAACACTTGCGGCAACCTATGGTGTGAAACTGAAATATTTTTAGAGGGTTCAATTCGAGGTTCAATTACTAAAACAAAAATAATAAACTGCGACGATATTAATTTTAGTAGAGGAATTCATGAAAAGAGTGGAGATTTCCGAATTAGGTTTCTATTCAATTTCAAGTTACAGAAATGAATTTTCTTCGCAGTAAACATTCAATCAAAAATTTCAAGAACGAATAAACAAAAAATGAAGTGTATGTATTCCGAGGAGTATTCATTCACAATTTCATCATATCATTCAAGTTAGAGATTATTTTCTGCGAGAACACTTTCATATCTTGAGTTTCACCAACTCAAAAATTCTCTATGAGGAGATAGAGTCACCTGCCACATATACAGGGTGTCCGTAAATAATGGATAACCTTTCAACTGCGAATATAGGATAGTTAGACCGTTTAGAAAATATGTTTTATAGGAACTGTCCCAAAAAGTTCCCATGTTAAATTTTTTTTTTCATGAAAGTCCAAATAACTCATACGAATCATACGACTCTCTATAAAATTATAATATATTTTCTGAACGGTCCAACTGTCTTCTATTCGCAGTTGAAAGGTTATCCATTATTTACGGGCTACCTTGTATATACTTATAATATAACTAGAAAAAGTTTAACGGTGACAAGTCGTTTCCCATTAGTAGATCATTTATTGAAATACATTTCAGATGTCGAGGTGCGTTTCCTATTCCGTCATCAAAGTTGACTCAATTTATTTCACTCCCACTCACTATTTCTCGATGTTGCTTTGCCCAAATACATTGAGGTCACACTTCTCGCAGACTCTGTATGCTCACTCTTGTCAATATTATTATTGGTGAAAATTATGTTTTAAATTGCTGTAACCTTTGTTACTTTGATCCCAATTACTATTTTTAGCGAGTGACAATGGTACTTCATTGTGTAGCAAGTACCTAGCATAATAAACGCCATGCCATCCCAGTTTCATTATATAAGAACTGCGTCTTTAGATGTAGTTGAAATCATACAGTGAGGCACTGGCGATCCGCGCCATCCAGCAGCATTACGATTTACGATGAGTATAGAAAATCACCACCAAATTGGACTCCCTGGCAGAAGGTGATCGGAAATATTCAAACAACACCACAATAGAGATCAATTACCCTAACATCAAACATATTTTTGCACTCGACGCGCGTTTCGCTAACAAGGTTCGCATCTTCTGGAGAAGAAAATTTATACAGTATCAATATTTCGAATTTGCCAGTATCTTTCTCAAGATAAGATGCTAGCCCTCTTATTTTTAAATTTCTCAACGTCATAATGATGCAATACAATACGCGACTTTGTCTCTATTTAACTTTGTGTGTAACTTTTAAGGTGGATTTCCACCAAACGGACTCGCTTGCGACTAGTTTCAATTCCAAAACCAGAATAAAAAACTTGTAGTTTCTCAAAAAACTTGAAACTCGAATTCCACCAAACAAACAAAAAATTAGTCTGTTGCGTGTTTTGTTTTGATGTGTTAACTGTCGTTTCCACCTCACGAACAGTTTTCTTTATGCCTCCTGTCCTCTAGACGATGTTTTCATAATGGCGTGCGGTGATTTTATAATCGAATTTCTTTTGAGCAAAAGAAGCGAAAGCGAAAACAACAAAGATACTGGATGAGATCATTTTTAAGAAGACGGATAGATTATGGAACGGACAAAATTATGGCAGATCTGGAACATGATGACATAAAGGAGGAATAAATGGAGAACTGAGATCATCATTTCACACAGTCACATACAAAATAGTAAACTATTGTCGCCAGCCCTTTCCACATAGCAGACTCTGTTTTCAAAAACAGAGACAAAACATTGAAACCTTTTGATCTTTCCGCCTGGCCACGGAACTTTTCGTTCTTGACAAAAACAGTTACTCGCGACAACACAGTCTCCAAAATGTTTCTTATTTTGCCAACAAAAGTTTTTGTTGTGTCGAAATCGACACAGTTGCTGTTTTGTCTGTTTGGTGGATATCCGCCTTAGGCTGGATTCAGACAGATCCGAAATCCAATCGTACGACGATTCGATAGCTTTCTGATTGGTCTGAATTCAAATTCAGTCCAATCAGAAAGCTATCGGATCGTCGTACGATCGGATTTCGGTTCTGTCTGAATCCAGCATTAACAGTTCTCGAGATCCCCATGTTCTTCTGGAATAACTCACTTGTTGCCCTTTCAGTTACATGAAGAAGAACCTTAGTATACTTTCCATAAGCCTGGAGAGCTGTTCGATATTTTATAAAAACTACAGGATATATTTTCTTAGATTTAAATAATGATGGTTCATTTTGAAAATCATTCAGTTCAATTAACATAAAACCTAATGATTGTTTCAGTCAATACTGAACCTCCAAATCGCTTTGAAAACCACCACTTTTTAGTTGAAAGTTGATCATAACGAAACCCCTGGTATAGACAAGTATTTCGAAGAGAGTTTACCAGTTCACCATGGGTAATCGATTCGTATTATCGAGTCGAAAGTACACTGGTTGATTTTGTCATTCAACTAGACTCGGTTGAGTTCTAGCTTTCACTCGCTAACAAAAGGTGACCACGAGGTTGACTATATAGGAAATTCCTCGCTGCAAGCGTAGGACGAATAATTCACCGCAGAATTACAACGATATTAACCTACTTTGCACATGGCAATCTCAGTACGGGCTTCTCATTTTTGCACGCCACTCTCATACTAATGGTGTAATAATTAGTATAAGAGGATCGGTAAATTTGCTGTTGAGATGTTGTGCGTGAGTCACAGATATGGTCGAAGTTCACGAAGATGAGTGATTTATTAGTTGACGATTGGTGAAGCTTCTTGCCTCCCACAGTCCCGTACAAAATCCGAATTTCCAAAGAACTCTTGTGAGTGGTGACTAGAAATGCAAATACAATTCCATGAAATCTGTCTACTTGATGCTTAGTTTTTATAACGTGCTACAAAGTATTTTCTTGATCTATTTAGGAGGGAATTGAGTATATTCATAGGATGTCTGCATCCTTCCCTACTATTACTTCTATTACTATTATTTTCCAGTTATTCGTTCAATCATAATGAAATATAGACAATATCGGATCAGTATTTCCAAAGAGAACCTCCTGCGAAAAAACAAACAAAGTTAGGAGCTTAACATCATTAAAATAGTCATAGAGATATGCATCGGTCCATCGAAGAAAATTACTTCTAGTTGTCTTTCCAGCCTGCCATTCATTTCAATGATTGGTTCTATCAATTGCAATTATTTCTCGAATCACCTTCCTTGTGTACAGTTGCCAAGAGTGCCTCATAAACTTCTGATTCTTAAGATCAAGGAATTTTCGAGGGAATATCTTAGCATATATGTCTCACAAAAATAGTCTGTTTCTCTTCAAACAATGCTCAAGCACAGTTTTGCAGAGATTTTTCTGAATAAATATTGAGGTCTTCGTTGCTGAAATTGTTCAATTTTCTTTGTAAAACTCCTTCGTTAGGAATTGAAATTTCTTACCTTTGCAATTTATATTTACACCACAAGAAAAATAAAGTGTATGTATCATTGTCTAAGTAAGTAGTTTTGTTTCATATATATCAGAATTCAGTTCACACCTCAACCAAAATTATCTGAGCTTTCCCAATCGCATATTATTTCAAAATCACAGCAATAAATATTTCGATAATCGATACTCATTATCGAGCTTATTATAGATTTATGTAATACAACCTCAGACTATTTCAGCAATCCAACTTATATTTCAAACATGTCCAATTACTTCTTACCGCAGTGATGCAACGACTGCAATGAGTACTTATTGCAATATTTCCCGAGATTTTTCCCATGAAATCTCATTGAATACTAAATATTTTACTCCATCACTGCCTCGAGCAGCGTGATGTTTTAGATAGTAAGAGTTCGATCTATATGATTTTTCATTCATATAATTACTACCAAGTCAGTTGGTGTATCCGTTGTTCAGACCTCTTCTGCTAGGATGGTATCTGGGCAACCATTATACTCTATATATCTATATGAGCTTGGTATGCGCATTGCCCATCTCACCAATCCTGGTCTTGATGCAAGCCTACAGAAGGCTAACCACCTGACAGAATATTTCTTCTATGACTAAACCGCGGACTACAAAGACGAATGGAGAAATCTATGATTGATCACATAATGGAATACTTGATATTCCATAGATAAAGTTCAGAATATCTCCATTGAGAGGGTTCAATCCGAAGTTCAAGACGAGAAAGTATGACAATCAACTGTGAACACCAGCGGATTCCTGTTTTTTTGGGGCTGTACACTATTTGAAGATGGGTTAGGAATAGGCTTCTTCGGAAGGGTGTTGGAATTTCCTAATTTCACACCACTTTTAGTATTCGCCAATCTTGAGCGAAGTCCCAATCTTGGGTGAAGTCTAAAAGCTGGACTGATACTTTTTTGAGTTGAGGAATAAAATTTGTTATTGTAAATGGGGTATTAGCGCATATGATGCTTGCTTCTAGGAGCTTAGCTGCAGAAATGATGATAAATGTAGTAAATAGCACTTTGACTGAAGAACTTTCGATTCTGCTGAATGCTGTGATCAATTCCTTCACAATGAAATTGAAAACTGTCAAATTGTTAGGAACGATCATAATTTAATCACAATCAATGCCCAGTGGTACGAAGTACCACTCCAAGTGAATTCCGATTAGTTGTTCAACATGACACAATCGTTTGTTGATTAACAACTGAACCCGAAATATGAAACAATATAAAATTACTGTTTCAGGTCATTCGGGTGGTATAGGCCCCAGATATTTTTTTGCTAGTGTTGTTGATTCTGTTTCAAATACCTATCTAAACTTATCATTGTTTGGAAACTCATACTTTCGATACGGAAAAGCTCCTTTTGAATCCTTGAAGATGAATCAATTAAATTCAAGACTTTGGCAAGAATTTAATTGCTCTCCTGGGGAAACCTTCTCTTGGTCCCAACCGTTTTACCAAAAACATGCCTTGGAACATGAAGAAATGACAGAAGATCAGTGCAGGAATAAAAATGAAGAAAATCCCGAAAGAGATGAAATCATATTGAACGTTTTTATCAAATTTCATTTGAAATCCTATACATCGACAACCAAACCGATAACGAAACATGAATCTTGACATAAATGTTGAATTCATTGAAAATTTAGAAATAGTCATATCAATTTTGTGTGTGAATAGTTATTAGGAGTAAGGTCAAACTGGGATAGTGTAAACCGAGGTGTAAACCGAGGTGTAAACTGAATAGGATTTTTTCCAGGTAGATTCGCTCCTAGATTCGCAAAAGTAATAGCCGAAACATGGATACCATTAGATGGTGACTTCTATTTTCAATGTGTCAAGTCATTCGAGAATAAATTAAAGACCACAGAGTTGAAGATGGAGGAGTAGAGGTTTTCCAGAGACTGAGAAAGTAAGTCAACAATATTGGTAAGTATACCATCAGTGGTACGGTGAATTGAATCACAATCAGGTATTTACCTCGGTATTTACATTTGGTGTGTATCAAATAATGATGTCCAAGCAAATTCATCACCTAGGGCATCTCAACATTATAGTTGACAAGTGCAAATGCATGAGTCCCTTCATAATCTTTACTAGGACAACCGAGAGGACGACGCTCGAAGTATCAAGGATAGCAAGTTCCAGATCTCCTTTCAGTTTGCCGATGTTTCATAAATTCAACAGAATACTGATATTCTCTCAAACTCACCATCATCAACAGGCATCCATAGACACCAATCGAAATCTTTTATTCGATGAAATCTGAAGGTAAACAGGTGCAATCCGATAACAAAACTTCACTGTCGAAAGGCCACAGTTCACTTTTCGAATCAATATCCTTGCTCAACTGTCACTGACAACCGGTACTGCTGCAACTGAAAAAACTAGGAAGTGTGCCGTGGTGTACCTACGAAAACAAAGAAACGGCGGCCTACCTGCTCACCTCTCGGCTCGTGAACAACTGATTAAAAGCTATGAGTCAGGTTTTGTGATAGTCGAGCTCTCGATTGTTTTGTTTTTAGTGGTGGTTGCTTAGCTGCGTCATCGACGGTGAATACTCGTGTATCTAATCTTCGACGAATCTATATTTTATCTTGTTATTTCGCTCGGGGTACAGCGAGGAATTTTTGGCTGATTATGCGAGCGTGTGCTATCACCGTTTCCCGTTAAATATTCGGCACATTATCGACGTGATAGTGGCTTCCCAGTAGTAACTTTTTTATTGTGTGCTTTATGCTCTTTTGCAACAAGTGTGTACGCGTGTTGTTTTTATGTTTTTCGTCTGATTTATTCTGTGATTTTTGGTTATCGCTTCCTGCATACAGTGTCACCCAAAAAGTGCGACTCGAATGAAAAATATTTGTTCCGTAGTTTTCTGGGTTTCTAACCTACCACAATATGAAAAAATGAGAAATAATTTTGGAATCTATACAAGTGAAGAAGGGCAGATTTTAAATCTACCCTGTCCAATTAGTCAGCAACTTCTCGTTTAATTCGAATTTGCCTATCAAAAAATAATAAGAACTAATATATATACGAAAATAACCTTTCGTTAACGTTTCGGAAACTGAATCCGCTTCCGTTCTCAAAACTTATTCTCAATTTCCTGTTCAAATGCAAATATTTCTGGTTATACATATGATTTTCCCGCTTTCCTCGAATAAAAAGTCCTTTAAAAACTATATTCTAAAACTAACAATTAAAATCTGATAAAGAACTAAAACTAAGAATTAGGAACAGTATAGCATTCTCCAGAAATCCCCAAAACTGGGAGAACCTACTGAACAAAGAATTGAAAGAAAAAAATAATAAGTTCCTTGAAGCCAGATTCAGACCAACACCTACAATTGCTTTGTTTCTATCATGATCATGTTTCATCAACACTGCGTTACGGAAATTTTTGCGGAATCATATGATGATAGCGTACTTCTTGTAACTCCATTATAATATTTGACGTTTAACTTTTATTTTTTCAATATATCTACTCCTTGAAAATATCTTACCTTTTTTACTGATATCTACTATTTTCCAAAATACAGGGTGTTCTATATAAGTCAACGGTACAATTTATACTCATATAACAGTCGTCAATGCCGTATACGTTATTTCATTGAAGACGTATCAAACGACACTTTTACTTCTCCTCCCTAGGAAAAAAACTACTTTTCCTTCCTAGAGAGAAAAAGTATGACTTTGCTTCCTTCAATGAGGCCAGGAAATATATACTTTGGAAAGAGGAAGGTGGAAAAAGTATTATTTCCATTTTTTTTCCAGATATGTAACGACAGAATAACTGAACTTGGCTGATTTTTTTTGTATCTGTAGCTACGCAATCGTGATTTTATCTGGTTGTTGTATTTCTCTTGTTAATCTGTTAATGTTGAGATTGCGAATATGGGTTCAAAAAATGGTAGTTCTTCCAAAACCACGCATTTTTTCATTCAACCTCGTCCATTATAAATATGAACTATGTTTACATGTAGTCGAGTAACTTCTTTGGGTTCTTTGTCTCAATTACCACACCGCACATTTGTTCAAAAAACCTTGCTTCGGTCATCATATTAGACGAGAAGGTTGCATGTCTCGTCTGTTCATGAAAAAATACGTTTATCTTCGATTTCACCTCGACCTCGGAAAGTGAAAATTATTCGAGACAAAAACTTTGTTTTTTCACGAGAAAGACTGGTTCGGAGAGCTAGGTACTATTATAATTTCCTTAGAACTGGTGAAAACTCATATTCAGATTTTTTTTACGACGTATTCATAAACATGACGATGTCATATGATGTTATTGGCCCAAAATATAACAACAATTGTTCCTAGGAAGAGTATTTAGAGAAAATAACTCCACATCATGAAAAAGGCCTCAGCACCATGTTATCTGAAGCTGCTCCCATTCCTCGTCTCGGTCAGTAATAATATCATTGATTGTTTCGAATATACATGGATTGTGTGTTATTACTTTTGAATACCTATACCTTTTTCCTCTATACAAAATGGCGTTTTTGCACAAGTTATGTTGTCTGATAATGACGATATGTTCGACGGTGTATTAGGGTCACTGTAAAAATAAAAAATATCTCCATTTTAATCTGTCAATAATACGCCATTGACAGATTTTAATCTATCATTATCTGTCAATGTCAGATTAAAATCTGTCATGGAGATAATATTTATTTTCACAGTAATACGCCGTCGTATATATGAAATAATTTTCGGGTGATTTTCATATCGAGCGATTTATTATCACCCACACGCAAAATGTTCGATAAAAAGGTTAAAAATATTATTGACACATATTCTTGGTATTCCGAAGAAGATATCGAACTTTTGCCCAGGTTTGAATATTATTTCATTCACAATCATTAAAAAATCACGAAATAACTATGTGTAGGCACCGTAGAAAAATAGTAATTTATGATAGTGTTAACGAGCAGGGATTGATAGTCATTTCCCACGAGTATGGAGTTTGCAGCATGAGCCTAAAGGACACAATGTTAGGTCAGCTTTGAAATATTTGACAAATGTCAATTACGAAGATTGCCAACAAGAGATATTTGCATTTGAGCAGGAATTTGCGTATGAATTTTGAGAACGGAAACGGATTCAGTTTCCGAAACGTTACGAGAATTGCTGACTAATTGGACTTGTTCTATCAGGAAGAACTGTTTTCAATAGATTGATAATATATTTTCCATACCTCAAACCACCACACAAGTGTCAAGAAAATTATAGAACAAAAAATTAAATGTAAAACACAAGAAGAAATCAATGAAGAGATGAACTTCATAAAATCAGGATTGAAAGAAAATGGATATCCAGAAAAATTCATAGGAAAAACTTTGTCAGAAATTGAAAATCCGAACACAGTCCACAATGAAGACATACAACCCACACAAAATACACAACCTGTATCAAACATTATACCTTATATCTCTTGTTTGTCTGAAATGATAAAATGGATCGGCAACAGGTATAATGCTAGAACAACATTCAAATCAACAAATACTTTATGGTCAATACTGACACATACCAAACCAAATAACAAATAACACAACGGAAAACAGAAACCATTGTATTTATCAAATTCCTTGTTCGTGCGGTCAAAAATATATCAGTGAAACGTCTCGACCATTGAAAGTGTGAAAGAAGGAACACAAGATGTACATCAGGAACAGACAGATAGGTGGTTCTAAATTATCGAAACACATTCTTACTGCCGATGGAGATCACACAGTGGAATGGAACGACACTAAATTCAGGACGAAAGAAAGCAATGGCAGGAAACGAAAATTAAAGGAATCTGCTTTCATCATGCTGTCTGGTGAAGAATGCATATCTATGAGTTCACTTGATATGAAACGCGGATGGCTGCCCCTCCTTGAGGTAAAAATGTTATGTCAGATCTGAAATATTTGACAAATAAATGTCAATTACGAAGATTGTCAACAAGAGATATTTGCATTTGAACAGGAAATTGCGTATAAGTTTTGAGAGCGGCAACGAATTTAGTTTCCGAAACGTTAACGATGAGTATTTTTATTACAAACCCAGAAAACTACGGAACAAAAAGTGAAACACTGTTTTTTTTTGATAGGCAAAATATGAGATATACGAGAAGTTACTGACCAATTGGAGTTGTTCTATCCAGAAAGAACTGTTTTTCAATAGACGCAGCAACTTTTCGGGGTAGATTAAAAATCTGCCCTTTTACACTTGTATAGGTTTCAATATTAAATCTAATTTTTTCAGATTGTGGTAGGTTACAAACCGAGAAAACTACGGAGCAAATATTGATCCACTACAAAATAACGACGTTCAAACAGTAGTCAGAAGTAGTCCAGCTCATAAATCTGCAACTATTTCGAATCGTTCCCAGTTGAAACCTCAAAATAAATATTGGCTTCACCTGACACATGATATTTTCAATCTCAACCTACTCATCAGCATCGAAGAATAATTAATTCACCAGGAAAATTACTTATTTATCATGACAATCAACTAATCTTCAAGATGTCTGTGTTCATAGTATAAATATTGTGGTATAATATTATATGACTCGTGAATTTTTCCAAGTTCATGAATTTATGGTGTTAAAAAACAATAAATGATTTATTGTTCAAGAAACAACCTGTGACGAACTTCAAATTCAAAACTCAAGGTTAATGAGTCTCTCAGGAGCTTATATGAAAATTAATAATAATGATTATCTTCTTAGAGATTAAATGTACAATAGATGAGATTACGTTCTACGAGTTCGTGTTGTAACAATTGATACTGGCATGATATAAAATTTATATAACATCATCGCTATGATAGCGATATACGGTGTGTCCTGTTATCCTGGCGAATATTGCTACGTGTCCTGTTTTTCCATAGTGATATCAAACCGAATCAACCCTTTCAGTATAATATATTTAATCAATATATAACTTTGAAGGGGTGAAATTTAAATTCAGGTGTGGGGAAGAGTCCTTGCAAGGGAAACAGCTCGCCTTTGACACCGGTGGTGAATTGAGAGTACCTGATTGTTTTGAAGAATATATTTTTTAATTGATCAAGAGATTTTTTTTTCTACAACTGTCTTCATTGCAGAATGTTGAACTCTCTGCACTAGTGCAACATGATTTCTTTGTGTTGATCAATGGTGAACGGTTCTCGTAGCGGAGACATACAGCGTGTTTTCAGTCATAATGCCCTGTTTTTTCAGGTGGGGTATACCGGATGGTAACCAAATCATTATACACGGCGTAGTTTTGTTGTTTCTAGGGTGGAGAATTAGATATTTGGAATGAGACTATAACTCACTGAGGCCAATGTTTATAACACAGGAACAATTATTTCAACTCACTTTTCGTTTCAAAAACATACTTCTTTCCAACAAAATTTCTGGGAAAATTGAGTTCGAAAATTGAATGAATAAATGGAATATCTGTGAATAGATCAAGAGGCTAAATGTTCCAAGTGAAAATATCGGCATTAACGAACTAAAATTTTTGCCAACACTTTGAATTTCTAACTCTGCAAACAACTGTCTGTTTGCCACCGTGTTCAATCATTTTATCGTCACTCGGTAGAAATAATAAAAATCGAAATGTGACAATAGTTTTTTATAGAAGAGAATTTACCAGAAATGTTGGCCACAAAACTGAGCCGACAACATTGTAAAGCAAGTCTGGCTGAAAATGTACACTATTTCATTCATTTGTGACGTCGGCGAGATTTCCTATAAACGCGGCACAAACTATTTCGAATACGTCAAATAGCAAAATGGAATAGGTTTCTGATGCTCCTCATTTACATGATCTGTTAATATTTTTAATCAGGAGGATAAGACCCTAAACATCCTTTGTACAACAACGGAGTTTTCGAATGATCTTTCATTCATCGGATTCGAAAACGAAATTTAGAATTTTTCCGTATGAAGATTGTTAGTGGGTTTAGTTAAATCCCCTCGCGTATCTTGAGTCATGCAACGAATATCGTGATTATGATCTGGATGGGTCACCGGTACTACTGAGACAAACTAACAATCCTTATCCTTTTTGAGGGGTTCATAGGAGGACGTCAGCCAGAAATTACATTGCTACCCACTTCATATTCGTCTCATTGGTTAAGCCCGCTCTCACGAAATACTACATACATATAAAGTTAAAAATTGTTTCAGAGTGATCCGATATCAATTTTCTCTGTCAGTGGGTTTTTGCCAAGGTCGCCAACAAACGGATTTGGTTATTATTCTGGTTCGATTATTATCATCAAATCGTGAACGAATTATATATACTTATTTCAAGTTAAATAATTCATTTGAAACTTGTAATGTCGCCGATTAAATTCATCTACTTTTCCATGAACACGAATTGAATTTAATGAAATACATCAGATCCGTCTAATTTCTAGAATATTAATTCCACTGTTCAATAATAGACTCTCAGACGAGAAGAGAGATCTTTGAATCCGTTTCACACATTCAAACATTTTAAAATCAATGGGTTGTTCCGAAAAACACCATTCACAATAAAACTGACAACAGAAAAAAGAAAACAAAACACTCTTTTGTTGATATGTGTATTTTCTAAATATTCAATTCATCCAAAAAAAGGGAGAAAGAACCTAATAGAACCACTCCGTTGTTTATATTCTTATTTTTTCAGTTTGTATAATGTAAATGCCATCTATCTGATTCGAGTTGAGTATGCTTGGTATACAGACAGGAAAGTAGTTGTTTGCGAAATGTGATATAAATTTTTGACACGAAAAAAAGTTTCCGAGGATCGTTGTTGGCAATTGATATCTTACTCCAGATAGAACGAAATCATTTGTATTGCATATACAGTCCTCACGATTGTTGACTTATGGAATTCTCTAGACTCTAGACATGATTAGAGGCGTTTTCTGGCGCTCATGTATTCAAAACGTATTCGTCTGTCTCCTTCTCTGTTGCATACGGCTAGCCCTATAGTGAGATAGAGATGGAGAGGCGAATAAGTTTTGAATACAAGAGCGCCAGAAAACACCTCAGAAGTGCCCATCTATGAATATTCTAGGAATATTCTCAATCTCATTCCTCATGTAATAGTCCCCAATAAGAACCACAATCCGGGAAAATTCTTTGATCATTCCATGTCCTATCCAGGAGAATATTCCTAGAAGAATGTTGTGCCATCAGACATTTCTTATCGTCTTTTCGAGCATCCGTTTCAATGAAATCAAAACGACTTCATTCCAGCAGACACATTTTCATATATATGCAGATTCACACGAAAGGGAAGCCCTGTATTGTTCAAAGAACACCGCATGAATCAAGCGACAGGAGATACGAATTAACATTCACTTTGAATTTTTGAAGTTTGTAAGCCTCAGGAAAAACCTTTCTCGGCAAAGAGTTCCAAAATTCAGGTATTCTATGAAAAAAATATTTTTCGGCATTGATTTCTACGAAAATCTTGGAATTCCAAAACCCATGCATGCTAGGTCTTCTTTTACGAAACGCAGGTATAGTCGATATTCTCAATGATATAAATAAATGTACCCTGCAAGCAAATTGTTTCATAACCTTTAACTGTCCAAGGTGTTTTTCCTGAAAATTCATTTTAATGAAAAATCCTACCCTACCTTAAATCCTGAGTGAAATACCTTTGATGAACTTCCATGTGACTTCTTTCAGAGAACCAAATAATGATCTTACTCTATGCGACAGTAGGCAACACATATTACAGTATGAGTACATTAAGGATATGTTCCGTAAATCGTTTCGGTTAACCAGAGCGGTTGACAGCGGTTTTGGCCGGTTGACAGCGGTTACTGAAATTTTCGATATACGGAACGCTTGTCACTTGTCATACAGAATCATAATAATAAAAGGAAAAAGACTTTATTGAAGATTAGAAGAAGTAATTTTACTTACCTGATTCATTTGACCTTAATTAATTATTGATTGTGTTCTTTGGCACTATATAAATCAAATGTCTTTCTCTCTTTTTATATTGGGATGGTCTTTGCTTCCGAGTGGTCGACTGCGCCTGCTCGGAAGCAAAGACCATCCCAATACAGAGAGAGAGAAAGACAATGTCTTTCTGTGCCTTATATTAGTTTTACTTGTGAGTTTTTCGTGTACAAAACAAGAATTATAAACCTGGTATTTGCTTAAATTTTTTTATATTCTCATAATTTTCGTTCCTTGCTCATTGAAATTGAAATGGATCACCATGAATGTGTATATAAATATGTGCAAGCTCACAGAGAACGTAAATAGAACTTCTGAGGGACCGTCAGGTACATACTGGGATAAGGAAAAACTTTAATATGTGAAAACCTAAATATATTTTTAATCGCAATATTCCAAAATAATTTACAGAAGAAACATTATATCCCTACAACTATCAGGAAAAATAATCCAAATCAACTTTACATAACATTTCAAAAATATCATTTTATTTATCACAATAATAACAAAACAAAAACAGACTTAGTCGTGGTAACACTTATGTTGGTATGTTCAAAAAATAATTTTATATCCTATCTACGTCCTCACAACTAACCACATCCAAAATATCAGCGAAATACACCACAGACAGACCAACTTTGACCAACTCAAAGTACATATATAAGTAACCTGTGATCAAATTACCACTGTAACCGATAAAATTCAGCGGTTGTTTGGGTTACAGATTTAATGACAACTTTGACAGACCACGCCTATTCTAATTAGGTATAAACATATCGGTTTCACCGGTTACAGCGATTTTGACAAGAACCGCGTTCCGTAAATATAAAATTTATAAAATTTTTGATTTACGGGACACTAAATTTGTAACCAGGTTAACCGAAACGATTTACGGAACATATCCTAAATATGGCCCAAGTGGGTAGATGTCTTCTATCATGAAAAAGAAGTCCTGAATAATGGTGAAAATGACCAATGGTGAAAATGACCAATGGTGGCATTAATGATATGGTATAATATGGATTTATCAACATCATCATATATAAAAGTGTTTGTTGAGGGTCATAATTGCAATGTAGGTACATTTAAATCCATAAACGTGAGCAATGAGGCTTCTACTCTGGCGTTCCTCTTCTTTCAGCTCTATGGAACTCTATGTTTCAAAAAAGCATTTGCTTAAGTTTATGCATACCAGCCTTGTGCAGAGTACCAACTGAAATACCAAAGAGGTTTCTTTTGTGGGCAAATGTCAAATGTGTACAAAATGCTTATGATCTTTATGGCCTTATTTCAAGTTGGGATGTAGTAGTCATAAGGAATGAGAAATCTATATTATTTTTGTGAAAGTCCTGGTTTCATTATAAAAGTCGCTAGAAAGCATGGTCGTGAAACAAATCTTGTAACATTTTAAAGTCCAACTGAGTATGACCGTAATTTTGTGTTGGTGCGTTTGGTTGAAATCGACATCAATGTTAATTTTTTCGTTGCCATACTATTCGTTAAATAACATATGGTATTATATGGCCTATGTTATCATTGTCTCCCGAAATTAACTTCGAATAGACCGCGGGCATATCTGCCAGACGACAGTAAATCAGACAGTTGTAAATCCAGCCTGCTGGACAAACAAACGGATCTAAAGAGGCTTATTGTGCATTTGTGTTATATTTCAAAATATTTTCTCTAGCTAATAACTCAATTTTGAGCGATTGTGAAGTTTCAATCCATCGATTCCATTCTATTTTCGACAATAGAAAGAATATTGATCCTCTTGCTGTTGAGAGACGTGAATTGTGGATTCAAGCAACTGGAAGAGCAAATTTAAGTACTGATAAGTTAATTTGGGCAACGGTATATTAATGAATTTTTTATCTCAGAATTGAAATTATAATCTCATTAAATTACTATTGTTATTTATATAAATACGATTTGTTTGTCCAGCAGGCTGATGCGTGTGACGTCACATGCCCACGGTCCATAGATAGAATCCTGAAACCTGGGATAATATTCATTCAATCAAATATTATTACTGGTCCATAGAATATAAATGCCTTATGGCTGCATCTCTGATACAGAATTTTGAATATTACTCTAGTTTTGTTGTTGTTCTCTACACAAACGACTGCAACAAAAGTTATCAAAATTTATCGAAATTCTCAATAATTTTTACATTTCCTTTTCCGTAATTGAAAATATACGTTTCTAGCTAGTACTGCTAGTACAACAAATAACCTGTTTCGTAAAAATACTTTCGTTGGTGCGTAATGGGATCCTGGAAAACGGTTCTTGACAAGACTATCTATCTTATACTGTCGGATGACTGGTCGGGTCTCGATAAAGGGTCAGTAAGAAGTTCAGGGATTTTTGCATTCAATGACCTGCGTAGCATGTAGCTGGGGTGGTAGTAGTGTTCCGCAAATACCTGCTCAAACTGCATTGGTCGTAATGTAACGGAAAGATAACAGTGAAACACTGTTTGAGACCAGTGAAACAATGATTGTCATTATTTTGTGGTGGATCAATTTTGTTCCTTAGTTTTCTGGGTTTGTTACCTACCACATTCTGAAAAAATAAGAATATATATTTATCAAACTCCTTGTTCGTGCCGTCAAAAAAATATCGGTGAAACGTCTCGACCATTGGAAGTGCGAAAGAGTGAACAGAAGATGTACATCAGAAGCAGACAGATAGGTGGTTCCGAATTATCAGAACACATTGTTACTGCCGATGGAGATCACACAGTAGAATGGAATAACACTAAAATTATGACGAACGAGAGCAATGGCAGGAAACGAAAATTAAAGGAATCTGCTTTCATCATGCTGTCTGGTGAAGAATGTATATCTATGAGTTCGCTTGATATGGATCGCGGATGGCTGCCCCTCCTGAAAGACAAAATGTTATGTCAGATGTGAAATATTTGACAAATATAAATTACGAAGATCGCCAACAAGAGATATTTGCATTTGAACAGGAATTTGTGGATAAGTTTTGAAACGGATTCAGTGTCCGAAATGATAACGAAAAGTATTTTCATATATGTATGTTCTTATTATCTTTTGATAGTCAAATTTTGAGATATACGAGAAGTTTCTGACTAATTGGACTTGTTCTATTCGGAAAAAACTGTTTTTCAGTAGACGCAGCAACTTTTGGGGGTAGATTGAAAATCTGCCCTTCTACACTTGTATAGCTTCAAATATTAATTTTTATTCTTTCCAGATTGTGGTAGGTTACAAATCCCGAAAACTACGGAACAAAAAGTGAAACACTGTTTTCACTTCATTCCTCTGTTCATTTCGTATTGCTGTTCTCGTGATTTTCCTTTGGGAACCACACTCTAGTAAATAGTTTTAACGTAAGCATTGACGTATTCTTTTGCCTTGGATTATTTGACGGAGGTAATGAAAACTATATTTTTGCATAGAATTATAGAGAAATCTCGCTTTTTCAGTTGGGATAAATACCTATTCGCCAATGAAACCACTGTAAAATATTGTGATTTACTTAATGGTATCTCCGTAATTTAATATCTCCATTAGTGACGCCCAAACTATGTCGCCGTATCATATCACTACGTTTTTGTTAAGCATTTCGATTGAATTAGTTGCCGTCGTTTCCAATTATAATATCAGAGGAAAATATTTCTGGCATTCTGTTTGGGGTTTTATATTTTCTAATCTCTTCAACGTCACGTATATTGGACTACAAATCATGCCTCAACCCGACATTTTTTGATTGTGATTCTTTCCTTAGAATTTTGTTCAGAGTTGCGAATAATTTCTGGTAAAAATCTATAATGGGGAAAAATTCCAGGATTAATTCAAGCTCGTGGAAGATTTGGTTGGAAATTAATTACGTTATGTACATATATGAATCGAAATCATTGCTAGTTCTATTAAATTCAGTGAAAATATTTTGTTGAAAGAGAAGAATGATAAAAAAAATTGTCTCACAATCGATTCGGGCCGGTAGTTCTTTGGCTAAGTCGCTGATATAATAAGTTTTGTCAAAATTATGAAATGCTCATGTTCAGAGACAAGAATCACTTCATTTCTTATTCCAGAAATCGAACTCGAAATCACTCGTGCTCAGAGACGTTACAAAATTTCAACAGCGAATAAGTTGACAAATGAGAGAATTGAGGTTTCGAGTCAGGAAAATTTCCAGTTGAATCGGGTAATTGCCATAGTAATAGGACTAAATGCGAGCATTTGTTTGGCTCGAATTCCCAGATTTGAAATTTTCAAAATAATCATGCAGTCCCCTGTGAAATTTTCAATTTAACAAAATCGCAACACGTATGTGATAGACAATAGCTTCTTCAGAGAGAAGGAGGCGGGGTGTTATATTTACTATTTCTGAGCGAAATATAATGCGAGTTGTTGATCATTTCAATCCCAATTCCATTATTTCATGGGATCTGATGTTCATAATACGTATAATCTACCAAGATATTTGGAGAAGCCGCGACGACTATGATTTCAATATATCTTAGCCCAATTTTTTCTCCTCGAAACTTGGCTGCCGAAATAGTGGCACCCACTAGCAAACACAATATTCCCACGTTATCACAGGCACGTATACAGCTCAAGTTTATAGGGGGGGTAACAAGTTTATAGGGGGGGTAATCACTGAAAAAATTAAGGGTTTCCACCATTTTATCGAAACACAAATGCATATTGGCCTTTTTACAAACTTACCTTTCACAATGACTTGAATTATTAAGAAACTGTGGAATAAAAACATCAGATTTGTTCAATCTTAATTTTTTTCATAAATAATATTGGAAAGTAGAAAAAAAAATTTCGATGAAAATAAACTTCAGACTTTAGAGATAACTAACATTTGCCTTGTCAACGTAAGTAAAAATAAACCGTTATAATGATATTCGTTCATGTATTTATCATACTACATACCAGTAAGAGTAGAATGAAAAGTAAATACCTACTTATTGAACACAAGATAATGCAACAGAAAAATTTAATCGTAAATTTAAATTTAGGATTATGAATTTTTCCCGAAATACCAGAGACTATAATCTTCTGAGATATTCAATAATTTTGTTAATAATTTTGAATTTAATTACTGGATTGTGCGATCTTACAGGGTTACAGGGAGTAGAGGTGGAATAAAATTGTGATTGATTTTTCATTCACTTAATATATTTTTTGATATCTCCCTATATTTTTCCATATATATTGTAATATGTTATGTGACTGACTGATCATGGGGGGAAATTACCCCCTTTACCCCCCTTGTATATGCGCCTACGTTATCATATCAATGTGTCACAATTTCAAGTCGCTGTGATATCGCATTTACATCGCTGCTAGTTACTTTGGTCACACTCAACTGATAATTTTTGCGATGTCACCGCGATATGTTTTTGCAATGACTGGTTCTAACAGCTTACAGCGGTTTGAGCCGCTGCACAAAATTTGACAGTTTTCCATGGTGAAATTTCAAATTTTGTGAAGCGGCTTCAACCGCTGTCAGCTGTTAGACGCGGCCAATGTCTCTACGTTATGTATTTTGCGATTTTCATACGATATATTGTTCTCAATGTCGGTGGATATGTTTTCCCGTTTTCACAAAGATATTATAATGGCGATATCGTAGTGAAATGAAATATACGACATACTGCAACCTACAACCAATGTCAAAAAATAAATACAAATTGAAAAAATTAAAATTACAGTATTTAAATTTTGAGAAATGATACATGATGACCACGTTATGAATGCCCGTAATGACTTATGGTGGTTATTCCGCGTTTGAGTTACGAGTTATTCTGAATTCGAAAACAGTGAGAAATTCAATGAATGAATTAACATATTCGTCACATTCGCTTATCATTTCAATAACCGTATACACTCCAAGAAAACAAATACATTTTTCGGAATTATTTCTTTATATCAGGATCAT
This sequence comes from Zygogramma bicolorata, assembly GCA_032362365.1. NCBI lineage: Eukaryota > Metazoa > Arthropoda > Insecta > Coleoptera > Chrysomelidae > Zygogramma > Zygogramma bicolorata. The sequence goes on from JAVJAQ010004223.1 coordinate 473,129, forward strand.
GTTTAATTTTCCAAGAACATTTTTTCACTTTGAATTATTGCATTTCTAGTCCCATCAATTTATGTTACTTATGAAACGACGCTTAGAACGTTTTTCCTCTAAGAAGTTGCCTGTAAGATTTTCACTCATAAGGGTTTACTAACTACTCTCCTGCCCGCTCTCTCCAAAGTCATCGAAAGACTTGTTGAAACAAGAATTCTATCTTTCATGAACAAAAACAATATAATATCGACGACCCAATTAGGTTTCCAACGTAACAAATCCACCTCTGATGCCACATTTGAACTACTCGAGCATCTATACCTTGAGCTCAATGACAATGAAGCCGCGGCAGTGGTGTTCTGCGACTTGTCGAAGGCTTTTGACTGCGTGAATCATAGAATACTACTGGGAAAAATAGAGAGATATAGTTTCCGTGATGTGGCCCTGAAATGGTTCGAGTCTTATCTCTATAAACGTAGACAGGTGGTCTACTCTGATGGTCTAACCTCTCATGAGTCTTTGATGGATTGTGGAGTACCACAGGGCTCTGTCTTAGGTCCCTTATTATTCCACTTGAATGCAATAATAGAAAATGACATTCACAAGGTCAAGAAATGGTGCGACGCCAATCTGTTGTCCTTCAATGTCAATAAAACCCACATTCTCACCTTTGAATGTTTGTTAAAACCAATTTCAATAGGTGATAAATGTCTACGAGAATCCACCTTGGCTAAATTCCTTGGGGTATTTATTGATAGTAGGTTGACGTTCAAGGAACATGTCTCAAGTTCATGTACCAAACTTGCCAAAGGCTGTTATGCACTTAGAGTCAGTCATATCCAAGGAGTTCGACCCGACCATGGCAAGAACAACATATTTTGCAGTTATAGAGTCACACCTGAGATATGGGATCTGCTACTGGGGAAACTCCGACAGAGCATCATTCAATATCATATTTAAGCTCCAAAAAAGAGCTGTCCGGTATGTTTGTAGGGCTGGCTTCAGAGATTCATGTCGACCATTATTCAAATCACATAGAATAATGACCCTTACCTGCATATTTATACTAGAGACGGTATGTTTGATGTTTAAAAAACATAAGTTAAATAGAAACACCCTAAGAAACCCTAGTTACCTGACTAGACAGATGGATAATTTGGATCTTCCCAAGCCCAACACTACACAAGTTAAAAATTCACTCATATATAACTCAAAAAAAGTTTTCAATCATTTACCCCAGAATATCAAAAATCTAAATTCAGAAAGAAAAATTAGGAAAAGTGTCAAAGAGTTACTGTTTGATAAGGCATACTCCACTTTGGATGAGTTTTTTAACGATTCGCTTTAAATGTAAAACTGATGATTTGTCTTTGTTGTCTTGTATTTTACCTTATAGTTCTGTACAGTAGGCTTGTCATACTTGTTTTTACTTTTTCGCGATTTATTTGTATCTATCTATCTATCTATCTAAACCGCGGTCAGTGAGCGGTTTATAACCACTCATAAGTCAAAATTTTGCAGGCAACTGTATATTATTTATTTTCTTATTGGGTATGTAGGCGTAATATACACCAACAAATAATTGATTTACAATTGATTTGGATTCAAATTGTAATTTTCCCTTAACCAGCTGACGACCCCTTTGAACGTTAACCGAAACTTGTGCGAGCAATGGATTAACGAGGCCTCACCTTCGAACGTGTGAGTCCCAGTACGGTGGTTCCGTGGCAGGGAATCGAACCCTGGTCTCCCGCATTGAAAATGTGTGCTTACCAACGGAGAACCACTAAATCATTCTGATTCTCCCCAACTCAGTCACACAACCATCTCTATGTCAAGAACTTTTTCAATGGGTGTACTTTATTCAAGAAAATATTTTCTCATGGTTTATACAAGCCTCAACGTAGCAAGGATATCGAAGTTTGGGGACTCTCACAATACCTGTTGAATCATACCTCACTATCGAGATCAAGAGTATGAGTCCAGTGAAAATAAACCCCCAAAACCCCTCTCTGTTCGAAATCTGCGTCTTGTTGGCCGCCAACGCCCTTGGGAGGTGCGATATTAATATGAGGGCTACGCCCCAATGATGTCTGCCAACCCCCAGAACCGCCTTTGAGGATTTCGGCGAGATAGGGTCACATGAATATTGAAGAGGTTCAATAAATTCCAGTGGATGCCAAGTCCCACTGAGGTTGTAGTTTTAGGAGGTATCACTATGGTTGCTGCTGGTTGTGGTCGGAAAGCTATTGCACCATTGGTAGATGCATACACGGAAAACTTTTTTGTTGATAAATTAGCATCTGCTCCGCTCCAGACGTACTGAGTAGGCAAGACCAGGGCTGGTTGGACCAGGAACCTATCTTTGGCTCGAAATGATAGATTGCATAGACCTCATTTTTTTTATAAGATACCTTCGATAAACACTGACGGGTGCACACAATCCCTATCCCGCACAAGGCTTTGCCTTCTGCGGGATAGGGTCGGCCAATTTTCTTGGTTGTCGAAGTGGTCTGGGGCGCCTTACTGATTTTTACGGTAGTGCATTTGCTATTTCAACTGTAAGGACAAATCCAGAAAAACCCACAGTGCTACTTTATGAAGGGTACTCAGGAGGAGCTAAGGGGACAACGAGTTTTTCCCAGAGATAACATGAACATTTCAAACAGATTTTTCTCCCCCTTTCAATAGACCATTGTCGAGTATATCATTCATTTGCCCGAGTTTTGATTGGTAAATTGCATCATAGTTTAAGAGATTATCGAAGACCCATTAATGAACCATCACCTAACTTAAAGGGTCTCTTTGTTAATGGTCTCATAACAAAAATAAGTCGGTGCAATCGGCTGTAAAGCTTTTTAATTAATTACAGGTATGCAGGAACTGCCACACACTTTTTCTTCAAAAGAAATCAATTGATAGTAAAGTAAAGGTGTTGTCTATAAACCAACCATAACTCTTGGGCTAATTGATTTTCCAAAACCTTGAAGATTAGATTCACGAATTTAGGAATTAGGTGAATCAATTTTGTTGGTTTATTGAGCCAATGTACCAGAGGTGAATGAATAATGATGGTGAAAGCTATTACATTTTACATATTTCAATTCAGTTAGCTGGAACTGGAAAAACTTTTTTTGAGAATTATGTACAAGTAGAGGTTTTTATTGGAATAATTCGATTTTTCTTACTATAATTTGAGGAATCATTATTAATTTTCAGTGAATATTTTTTCCTCAGCAGATACAGCGTTGAATTATATATATATATATATATATATATATATATATATATATATATATATATATATATATAACGTTCATTGATATTGAAAAATGGGTCGGTTGGTCTGGGTGAAATTTAAAAAAGTTATAGGTGACGAATGCAGCTAGAATCCTCATTTTTTTTTTCATTAAAAAACAAGAAATGTTTTAATCGTATAATCTAAGATTTATGTTCATTGAATGTAGACCAATGTTTGTCTTCTGAAAGGGAAAGTCGAACTGAGAAAATTGGGTAGGTTTTGTCAAAATGATGAATTAGTCATGCCAGTGTCACTTTTTCACACAACTCACTAAAAACCAAACCTCATAGGAAATTTTCAAAAAGGCTTGAAACAGCAAGCAGATTGCCTTCCGAAACGCCAAGAAAAGTTCATATTTTTTTATATGCAGATTCACACCGCGCGAATCAAGGGAAAAGAGACAAATTAACATTCACTTTGAATGTTTGAAGTTTGTAAGCCTCAGGAAAAACCTCTCTCGCCAAGGAGTTCCAAAGCTCAGCTGTTCTGTTGAAAAAAGATCCCTGAGCAAGAGAGGTTCAACAGGTCTTCAAGTTCACAACAAAGGGGTGGGAATTCTGTACTCTTCGAGTCATCCGTGTAGATATTGCCAAGGGTGGAACGATTGATAACAATTCAGAAGAGCACCGACCGTGAAAATATCTATAGAAGAGAAGTCTCCGACCCTTCTACGATGCTCCAATGAAGTGAGCGAAGAATTTATGTTTTCAATTTCATCCCCGAATTCACAAAAAATACAATACGTTAGTGAAAAAATAGTAAATTGTACTGTTTCATAATATTGCAGCTGAAGCAAATATACCCATTTCTGACATAACATAAATAGAAATTCAAAACTTTTTCTTATGCAGGATTGAAAAAACTGAAAGAATGCATTCCATAACTGAACTATTGAATGATTTATCTTTCAAACTTCAGAATTTCTATAACCGTTGGTGGAAGATATCTCCGGTCACGACAGAGCCAGAGATGAATACAGTGATGGAGTGTTCTCCTTTAGTACATGTTCGCCTGTTACAAAATGCTGCGGAAGTCGCGGTGTAGCGCATCATCATCATTTTTTTTTGGTTGTGGTTGGTGGCAAGCCGCGATACATCGAGAATGGGCCAGCAGAGTGTACAAACACTGCGCAAAAGGTGTAGATAGGGTCTTCTCATTCTTCTAGGGCGAATTCTTCCTACTCAATTCTCCCTACGCGATTCTCCCCTCCCTGCGTCTTAAAACCGACGTTTCCGTGATGATCCTCCTCCCTGTGGAGTTCGCCGTAGGAGTTCGCGTGCAGATTCGCCGGAGGAGTTCGCCGTAGGAAGAATTCGGCGTAGGAAGATTCGACGTAGGAGAATTCCCATAGAGATTCACGAGCAATTCTCGTGGAAATTCGCCGAGGACCCCCCTCCTCCCCCTCCCTCCTCCTCTTTTTTCTTCCTCTATTTCTCTCACCCTCCATCAAACCCTCCCCGCTTCTTCCTCTTTCTCTTCCGGTGGTTTCTCTTTATTTAAAAAAAAAAAATATATAATACATATCCATCAAACAACAACTTCCTTTTTTCTTTCTTCTTCCTACCTCTCCCTCTCTTCTTTCTTTTTTTTTTTTCTGTCTGGTGGTGATCCGCCCGTCTTTTTTCCCGTATTTGGTGAAAACTTTCCTTCCATCCTTTTTTTTTTGGGATTTATCTCTTTTTCTGTTGGTTTTTTCTATATCTTCTTTTTCCTCTTTTCTTTTTTTTTTTTTGTCTCCTTTTTTCTACAAAAGGGGTTTCTGATTTTTTCCTTTTCTTTCTTGTTTTTTTTTTTTTTCTCTCCTTTTTTTTTTTTTGTTATTTTTTAGTAACTCCTTTTCTACTTTTTTTTTTTTCACTCCCCTTCCTTTTTTTTTTTCTTTTTTTTTCTCCCCCCCCCTTTTTTTTTTTTTTTCTTTTCTTTTTTTTTTTTTTCTTTCTTTTTTATTCCGCCTTTTTTTTCCCCCCCCTTTCTTCCTCCTCTATCCTTTCTTTTTTTTTTTTTTTTTTTTTTTTTTCTTTTTTTTTTTTTTTTTTTCTTTTTTTTTTTTTCAAAGAAGGGTTGTTGTTTGGGGGGTTTCTCTTGTTGTGCCCTTTCCTTTCGTTCTCTCTCGTATATATCTCCCATGATTCGATCCTTCTTCTTCCTCTTTCTCTTCCTCTCTTTTTTGTTGTTCTTTCTCGTGTTTTTTCGGGGTCTTTTTTTCCCTTTTTTCTTCCCCTTCTTCCTCTTCTTCTTCTCCCCTTCTTTCTCTTTCTTTCTTCGTCTTCTTCTTGTTTTCTTCCTTTCTTTCTTTTTTTTCTTCTCTTTTTTTTTCTTTTTCTTTCTTTCTTTTTTCTTCCTCTCTCCTCCTCCCTTCTCGCCCCCGGTGCGGATAGTTACAAAAGAGTATGAGTATGGGGGGGACATCTTTCTATCCGAGCATCGATTGAAATGTCTGAAATACATCTTAACAATTACAAGGTATTCATTTACTACACCTCTCTCGCCCCTGAATGATATTTCGATACATTGAATATTTTTATCAGTTTTTGCACGATCTAGCTTTCTTTATCACTCAAGGTATTCGTTGAAGCGGTAAGTCTTGCTTACTAAATTGTTCTAAAATTGTTCGTTTTCGTTAACCAGCTGACGAACGTCAACCCTCAAAAGTCGAAACTTGTGCGAGCAATGGATCAACGAGGCCTTACCTTTTAACGTGCGATTACCCACCACGGTGGCCCGGCGAGGATTCGAACCCCGGCCTTCCGCTTGACAGGCAGATATGCTAACCACTACACTACCGAGACCACTGATTGAATGAAACTACTGATTTTTTCCAATTCTGACTGACATAAAATGACGCTTTTCAAAATTAACTCAAATGTCGAAACGTCTTAGTTTTCGTAAGTAACGAGGAGGATAAATAGCCTATTACACACGAGTGAAAAATTGTGAGCACATCTTTTTGAGGTAGTTTCTGGTGGTGTAAGTAGCACAAATTTTTTCTTTATCACCCATTTTCAGTGATCGACGAGACCAGATTTAGTACAAATCCACAAACAGTTGAACAATAAATTTCCTGAAAATATAATTTTTAATTCAATTTCACACATAATTTGAAAAAATCCTGTGGATTTTGCTCTTTATTAGAATAGAAGTATATTCTGAATGAACCTAACAGCTGTCAAAAACGTAATGAATGTTTGAAAATAGTGGGGGAAGAAAAAGTAAAAAACAAAAGCATTCACTATAACAATGAAATCATATTATCTCGATGCGGAGAAAGTTGATTCATTGCAAATAATCGCGGCATCCTAAAAACATTCAAAATCCTACAAAGAAGGTTTTTCACGCTATTGTCTTTACTTGTCACTTGCTTTGTTATCATCCTTCGAAACACCTTTAAAAACTGTTTGTTATAAGGTTTCTAAACCCCGAATAGTGACACACTAGCGTTGATAATTTCCGTTCATAATTTTTTTGAGCAGGCAAGTATATCAAATTCTCCTCTCATTTCAGTCTCCATAAACATTTATCATAGATTTATGGACTCTTCGGAAGATATATATATATATATATATATATATATATATATATATATATATATATATATATATATATATATATATATATATATATATATATATATATATAATTTATAGCGTTTTCTGTCGTTTTTTCCGAATCATTCAGTGAACCTGGACTCTCTTCTTCAGTCATTATTTTGGGACACAAAAGATTGGTTATCCTGAGGATGACCGAATAAAAGGTCACAAAGTCGACTTGAGTTGTTTCTCTAACTTGAGTTGTTTCTCTAACCACTACCAACAAACTAAAAAAAATGGAATTGAAAAAACTTTGGGTAACGAACATCTCCACAGAAAAAAGGGAAAAATCATGTGAATGTTTGAAAATTCAATTTTGTATTAATTATCACGCTACTTTGCGGGATCTCACTCACTTCGCTCGTTCAGCAAACATCGCGTTCGTTATATACGAATTATAGCTTTCTCTAACTGGTTACACAAATAGCTAATTTTTGTCAATGAAGCTAAGTTATGTCATGGACATTCCTTTATTTTCAATTTAATGTCTCTTTTGAATTTTCAGTTCTTATAGGTATAATAAATTAATTCATTTTCCTCTAATTAACTATGCATTTCAATTTTTTCGATGAAATTACACAAATAGCTAATTTTTGTCATGGACATGACCCCGAGAGTTTCCTTTATTTTCAATTTAATGTCTCTTTTGAATTTTCAGTTGTTAGGTATAAATAAATTCATTCTCCTCTAATTGATGCATTTCAATTTTTTCGATGAAATTGGATTGTTTTAGTTGAGTATCTGTTGCGACAATAAACGAAGTTTTTCCTGTTGACCTCCTGACGAAAATGGAGCATTTATCTACATTTTGCGAATTTTTTTTTTTCAGCTGTTGAATCCATCACGAAAAGGCACCCATGAATAAAACTCTTTTGAAACTACATGAACACCAGCAAAAACGTTTCAATTCAAGAGCGCCGTTACAAAAACTTTCAGTGGGACACATTTTTCAAATAAAAAAAATGCTTCAAATTGAAATGAAGATTTTTTTGATCAATACTTACAAGTGTGGCTTGAAATTGCGAAAACGAGATGAAGTGGGATAGTTGATTGATTGATACGTATAACAACAAATATCAAAAATATATTTTTAACAAACGAATCACTTACATAAAAATATCACAAGAAGACATATGAATAAATGACGAATATTTTATGGTTCATTAAAATATTTCTCATATTTTGTTGTAGAAAAATTGTTTCAGACATACGACTGTCGACAGGCGTGATATTCAGGTTTTTTCTCCGATGTGTTCAACCTAGAATTTACCATATTGACTGGTGTATTCGCTTTTTCTTAGTCAGTGGTGGCTTGTGATCCATTTTCTTTGGTTAAAGGGGAAATTAGCTCAAACTGAAAATTTATCGGCATCTCAACGAGAACCGTTTGGACATTCAACAAGTCTCAAACGATTTCTATGATTTTTTGCTTCTTCAGCAGCTTCAATTGTTTCACTACACCTATTCTTGCGTTGACATACTCGGTTCTCGTTTCTGAACCCAGACGTTAGCGCAGCAATTGATTGCCATTTGTTTGAATGTGACAGGCTCAAAGCAACTCCTATTGAACCAGGGTTTCTCAGACTGTGATGTCTTTGTACTATTGAAATAAATGTGCCCATTACCAGGATTTATTGAGCACATAGAGTGAGATCACCAGATGTCGAATTGGTCCCAGTCGGCTGACTTGTAGTTGGAGTTAAATACCAATAAGTACTCGAAATCAAAATGTGATCAGGATCACCCAAGAGAGGATAAATTTTGATCATCTGTAAATATGCTCATCTCTTTATGGTTCACTAAACGGATAAGAAGGCGATTACAGTCAACACAAGGTAGGATATGAATTCCACCAATCACAGAGAACAAAATACTTGGTTACCAAGAACAACCTTGTGAAAACACGTAAATTCTGATCTTCTTACCTGATTATTAAAAATTTTCAAGAAAAGTTTCCAGCCAATTATTTTCAAGTTTGAATGGTCACAAGAGATATTTTTTTTGTGGAATTGAAGGACTCTTTACAGCAATAAGTAACTGAAATCGTGTAGTCCAAATGACCTAGTTGGTTAAGGCATATGGCATATGAGAGTCCATTTCATAGCGTTCGTTCGAGTTTCACCATAATAGAGTTTTATTTTGTACTGTTTTCAACGATTGAAATATTATAACTCGGACGTTTGAGCACGATGCCGTGCGATGTGGCCATCATATCCACTCATGTTATACAAACTGCTATTATTACATTTTCAGAATGTTATTTTCCCTATCACACTTTTTACACAAATCCAACCAATACAGGCGTGTGGGCAAAGTTTTATACAATTTTTACCCATAATTCATGATTTTGTTGTGAAAAGTGAGATTTTTTAGATCTGTTCGAATCCTGATCTATGAAGCATAGGAAACGAGCTGTTTCGGACATGTTGCTGGATATTATTGAGAAAAAAGCAATTCGTTTTGCTTGCGATACTTTCGTTCTCCTTAAGGAATCACAGAAAAATCACAGATCCATTCATTGAGCAGTTTCTTCCCGTTAAACCTGACAAGATACAACCTCTTCATCCTCAAATTGTGAGCCTTCTCACCAGTAGAACTTGCGTTGGCACCGGTCGAATATTATTCAACGCCCTTGGTGGTATCAGCCAGAGGAGTACTTCATCTCTAATACTGAGACTAGCCTGAACGAATTGTCCATGAAACGATTCAAATGTTTTTTTCATTTTTATACTTTTCCTCCTATTTTTAAATCGCAATCAAAATTCCTAAATAATGAGTTTTCCAGCCTGGACAGTAAAAATATCATTCATTCACTTCAATATTTTAAGGATTCACATTTTTCACCTCTGAATGTATTTTTTTTTAACAAGAAGTATTTTGAGTGACTCGCGTGGTTGAATGACTCCCCTACACGTGTTGTTTGTCAATCTCCATCAACGTGACACATAGCCTCACTTTTTTTCCAGATAAAACCATTTACTATTTACGTTAACAAATGAGATCTTAAGTGATTTCTCGTGCGGTTCTCATTTTTGAACCTGAACTGAATACCCACGAAAGTATTTGTTTTCACTGCGGTACAATTTTGGGATGTGGAATTGTAATAGAACGAACTATACATTTACTTTTCGAAATTTTTATTTCATATTCTCATACATATCCCATACATTAATTGCGTTTTGAATATATGTAACTCTTCAACATTTTAAGCTAAAAGATATCAGAATTTTCTTGACTAGAAGCTATTTAATTATATTAGAGTAATTCAAGTGAAACTGCACATAAATACTTATTAGATGGTAAATTTTTCCAACACAAATATAAAGTGACTTTTTTCACGAAATACAACCAACACAATTTTATATGTTCACGCGGACAAAATGTGCGTTCAACTTAGCTGTCTAAAAAGATAGTAATGGATCATATTCCAGTGGTGAACGTATGTAAAACCGTGTTGGGTATACTCTTAACTGATCAAACATGAATCGTTTTCCAGTTTGCCATTCCAGATGGAGCACACTGATAAAATCAAACTCGAAATCCTCCAAAGGCATTACTTTATAGCACCAATCTTACATATATAGTTAACAATAATAGTTTCGTGTACTCACAGTACGAAGCTCAATTTATGATTCATCATCCTGATGTGTTTTTGAGTCCAGGTTATAGGTATTCGTCCGGGATTTTTGGCCCCTTTGGCTAATTTTGGATATCTGGACTCACGGACATGTTCTGAGAATTGATTTTCTTTTATAAACTGAACTCAAAAAGATAGCTCACTAATTAAATCTAAGATCATTTAAGTTGCTAAATTCGATCACACAAATATTTCCGAGACTTGTAGGCCCATTTAGAAAAAATAAGTATTATCTAATAATCAAATAAATACGGATATAAATATTTGGGTGAAGCAATGAATATATTTTCACGTATAAATAATATATATGTGGCATATCTTGAAATAGCGTATTTGGTACAAAATTGCAAAGAAACTTCAACCACAGAAAAATCAAACGGCCTAAGTACCTTCCGCCATCACTTTTCCTGACATTTTTTCAGCTAACAAAAACTAAATTATATCACATATGATATAATTAGATATTAACACATAAAGCATCAATGGAATAATTATATAGCACTTCAGCAATAACATTTCGATATATCCAAAAAATATGATGGACGTTGTTCTATCGCTTTGCTGAAAATTGCATTGAATTGATCATGAAAACGCCCTTAGAGATTGTCGACTTCAAGTTCAATAGTTAATGCTGAACTGGATAATTATTTCTGATAAATCTATAGCCAAGATGTTTACAGCTATTTGAAAATTTTGTATCTACTCTATCATTTTCACATATAATTTAACGATGCTTACGTCTTGTTGAGATTTCGATAAACTTTGAAATAATCAACATTATTCTTCACCAAGGAAGAATAATTTTGAATAAATATTTGAAAAATCATTAACATTCATAAGGTATCAGGAAATCTTGAGGAACTGCTAATTCGATTTCTGTTAAAGCTGGAACGTGTTCCTAATTCTTAGCTGTTCGTTAGAAGACTGCAACTAGAGGTACTTTTCAGGAAGATTCAGATAAAACCTGTTGGCTTCTTGAGATTATTTTCGAATGGACGATTGGAGACGTGGCAGAACCAAAATTCGAAACGGTGATTTCTTTTTATTGCCAAAACAAAATAAAAGACAGGTTGACAGGAGCCCTTTAGAATTCTAGCCTATATGCACTACATGATGTTTCATGGTCCTGTAGGTTGATAGTGCAACGAGATGCAGAAGGAGATAAGTCTATTTTATATTTCGCTAACATTTCTTCGTTTTCGGCTACCCAATATCCCAATATATCAGTATCGTAGGTGGGGATGATGGTGACCTCTGTAATTGAAAAATATGAATTATTTATACTTCAATAAGAGAATAAGAGAAAAAAGCAAGGTGTATTTGTATTTGTAAAAATATGTAGCATCTCGAAACCAAGTAGATCCAACAGATATTGAGGCGTTCCCAGATAGCACAGAATATCCTATGGATGTCCAATATAAGTCTATTTCAGATTCGAATATCATTGGTCTTGAAATGGATCTCGTCAGTGGACGTTTGAAGGATATTCTGCGACATTCTGATATCCATAAAATATCCAAAATATTCGAATATGGTCTTTTCCTTACTGTAAGGTCCAGGAAAGCCTCTGTATATTCATGATGGATATACTCCTTGTACTTAAAATATAGTTGAGAGATGTATATGGGATATCCCAAGTATTATTCATTGAGAACATGGATAGAATAATTATAAAACGCCATCGAAGCATATTTACAAGCAATATATCTTCCTTAAACATTGATACTTTTTGGTTTTTGACATTTGCTATGGGTTCGTCTTTATGTAAGAGTTGAAATGTATATTGATTAACGCACAGCTTCCGTTTCTGTAATTCCTCTTTTTAAATTAATTCGGAAATATTGACTTCAATAGAATTTCGCGAAACTCAGTTGCATGTTGATATTATGGATATGTTTAATCTTATCGTTTGAACACAACATGTAATTTACGAGAGTGTTCGATTTGTGAACACAGTTTCAAACAGGCCCCCCTATTTTTGTAAGCCGTAAGAGGGCGCAGTCACATCTGTTAATAGCTGTGGTGCCTTTGAACTTCCAAGTTACACGTACTTCGTTATTGCACCTATAATATTCAAAGAATCAATTTAGTTTTTTCAAAACGTCTTCACTTCATTAGACACTATCCTTCTGAGCGCAAAATTGAAATATTAAAGTGCTTTATGGCTTTATGGCAAAATTAGCTCCGAACCAACAGGGCATGAAAAATAGTATTACGTAGTTGGCAACTAAACTCATAACAGAGATCAATCACCAACACGAAACTGATACATGCACTCGACAAGAGTTTCGCTAACTAAGTTAGCATCTCCAGGAGAAGAAATTTATCCTGAACCTTGTTATATATCTAACATTACTATTGTAAACGAATGCACTGTACAAGTGTAACTGTTTTGGTCCTAAGATTAAAACAATCGTTTTTGTATCTTTTTGCTGAATTCTCAATAAACCTGTAAGTTATCGTTAGTGATATAGTGAGAATGGAACTGAAGAACTACCTGCAAATTCTTCTAGGGAAGAAATTTCCTGAAAGTGGTGCAGATGGTGTAAACCTCCTAGAGGTAACGCCATCTACTGGGTGACGGCCAAAGTCTCAAACTCCTGCTGGCAAGACAGAGGAGACCTCTTACATTGCAAAAAAAGAAATTACCTGCCAAATTCCGTAGTGCAGATAGTTAGTTTGACTCGTCAATAGTCGAATGATTCACTAAATGAAGATGACATGCAATTAGTTTTGCTACTTGAATACTTCACCTAATTCTTTGTCCTCCCATGTTTGTTTGGCCTCCAACAAAGCATTGTAGACATCACGACTAGGCTCTATTCCGGAAAATACGTAATATCTCGCCCTCACTCGCTTGAAGAAATCTACATAGGAATAGTTCGTGTTGCCATGGTGCGGAACGTATGTGAGATCGACGTAAACTGGGACAATTTTCTTGTTCTTGTTGTTATACTTCGACGGTGATTCGGCTCTTTTTCTATCATCGTTCAGTTTATTCTTAGCAGTTACGTTGGGGGGAAGTTTTCTCTCTTTTTTTGGTGTACCCTTATTGTCAATTGGAGGCGCAGGACTCGGTAGTCCGAGAGGTTTTCCTGTGGAATGGAAGTATGTTTATTAGGCTAACATAATAAATAATATAATGAATTTATATTACGTGGGAAGTAATTATCGTCCTGTGCAATATCAATGCAGTGTGAATGGGCAAAGGTCGACCGGGTTGCGATTAGAGGTTTGGTTGCGACGGAATATCAACTATCCATCTGAACCACCGCGCACTTTTCACCGTGAACAACGTACGTAAGAAAAGGGAGTGGTCTGCGTTCTCGAATAAATGAAAATAGAGAAGTTCAATCGCATAATTGATAGTCCGTAGCGAAAAAGTCTTTGATTGCTGGTCGACTGCTCTTGCACCTGCATTCCCAAAAGCATTTAAATTGACATGAGCTGTTGAATATTTTCCACATCTATTTACGGGAAGAATCAAAATTTGATTCGATTGAAAATTACCAATGTGAACAACTGCTATTCTACAATCCGGAAAAATATGGAATGGTTCCATATTTTCCCGTGATTGTGCATAATGTGTATTAATCATATAAATATCCTATAAAACATACAGGATACCCAACGCATGTTCTGTGATTGTCCTGGAGTCTAATAAAAAAAATTCTAATTGAATTATACAACTCGTGTATATGAATTTATGATTTCGACAATTTTGATGAAGCAACTCAAAATAGCATAATGATATAAGTATGCTTTCTTTGACCGGAAGAATTCAAGAAAAATTCAATTATAACAGTAAAAGCTGTTATGAAAAATGCCCAAATTGGGTCAAAATATATTTTATCTACACCCGTACTCTAATAATACACTTATATGCCCACAACCCGTTTTATAATGAAATCCATTACGATACAGATTTTCATTACGATACAGATTTTCAACCAATAGAAACCCATTATTTTTCAATCAAGCATGATGTGCAAGCTTTGCATTTTGACGTTTGTCAAGTCAAAATCATAAGGTATTCAATTTTTGAAGAATTTGGTCAATTTTCGATAATCGTATGAAAATGTCTTATAGCAGTGATATAGAAGAATTACCAGCGCCCCTCCACAGATGTCTTAGACAAGAAAAAAATTCAATCGAAAGGATTATATTTTTCATTCTACAAATGGAACACATATGTTTTTATTTTCAACCAAACTATATGGGCTCTCATGTCCGAGTGGTCAAAGGCGCCGGCAGTGGAAAATCGCGTCCAGGTTCAATTTGTGACCTCGGCATATTTTTTTTCCCTTTCATCTTTTCATTTCTCATTCTTGTATTTTCCGTGGTTATACCATTAATTATAATTTTGTAGAATTTTTCAAAGAAAAACGATTGATTACCTACTATTATTGTGTTCAATATAAATACCTAATAATATAATATTTTTAGTTCTTCATTATTTATTGGGTGTAGATAAAATAGCGTATGCAACTCTCATGTAATGGTTATCAATACACTCGCATAAACCATACGAAACTCACCTTCGGCTCGTTTCGTATCCCGGTTTATGCTCATGTATTAATAACCATCATTACACGATCGTTGCATAATATACTATAACACGAGAGTATTTTGTATAGTACTTCATATTTCGAAGGTTAACACTCGAATGTCAATTTGTCAGGTCGGGGTGTACAATGTCATGTTTTGGCGGTGAATTCAAATTTACGGGGTACTGAAAAAGCAATGGGTATGTCATTTTGCATGTTGAAATGAATATTTTGTAAACAATAAGGTTTGAAATAAATGTGAAATTTTCCAAGTACCTATAAAAATGCCAAAAACAAACATTTTGTTAAAAAACACAAGGATACGTTGTATTTGTGAATAAATAATGTTGAAGTTTGGCATTATAATAAGTACTTGAGGGCTTTCACATTTATTCCAGAGCTCATCTTTTACTAAATATTCATTTTAACTTGCAAAATGACATACTCATTACTACTGAGTATCCCGTAAATTTAAATTTACTACCGAAACATGACATTATACACCCCGAGCTGACAAATCGACATTTAAGTGTCTCTACTGTATGGCTATAGTTTATTGTGGCGTTCATATGTCACTGGAAAGGTAGGAAGGAATAGTAATTTTTATGCCCCATGAACTTTCAGTTGAATGCATCATTTTCGAAATATGGGCATTCGTTTGGTAAGAGTGCGCTCATGACAAGACCCAAATTCTTAAAAATGTTGAATGTAAAGAGTGCACCTATTGATATCTCTCTTAGCTGAAATGATCCAAAATTTTGCATTTCTTCATGACGAAACTTGTTGAGACTTGTGGATATCAATTACCCTAACACCAAACTGTTATTATTTGCACTCGACGGCGTTTCTTCAGGAGAAGAAACTTGATATTGAATCTAAAGACTAAGGTTACCTATTCATATACCTACTTCACAAAAACTTAAAGATTTTTTTGCTACGTTCCCTTCAAAGAATATAGTAAAAGGAATATATTCTTGCCATTCACAGGAATTTATCATGAATAGTTATCCTAGGTCTGTGTGAATTTTGCGAGAATTGGATTGTAATACACGATTTCAAATATTGGATTTCGAACCGTGACCTGCATGGTATTGGTCTAGATATTTCGAGATTACCAAATGAGGTATCGCTGAGCCCTAATCCCATTTAACATATAAGAGTTGAATATAACCCCGCCGAGGGGGGGGGGGACAGGGTTGAAAATATTCTCAAACGATTTATTTCTCGAAATACAATCTACTATATTTATGCTAGAATTAGAATCATCCTTCACTCCGCTCAGATTTTCAGAAGAGGTTCTCCACAGTTAAATTCTGAAGAATCAGGAATTGGGACCTAGTCTCGATTTCCACAAATAATTCTTTTTTCGTACTGATTTCTACCCATTTAATATTTTTAAACTTGCCTCAGGAATAATCATACGTTATTCGATGGAAAAAATAATGTTTGTTTGAATTTTGAAAGAAATCCAACTCAGTTCTATTATTTCAGAGCTGGAAGCTCATCATGCCCTTCCATATGAGAAGAACCATGAAGATGGAATAGTGTCAATATTTCATCTACAAATTTAGTCTCTGACTTCTAACAAGTAGAGTTTATTTTGAGTGTTGAAAGGCTACTGATCGTCTGGAGATAATGATTGCTTATAGGACCTGATTTCAGATTTACAATCCACTCTGAATAATCTGAAATTTGACTTTTACATCAAACAAAACTCACCCCAGGATGAAAGGGGATCCTTCTCGTCACTAGGTAAATCACCATAGAAACTGGCAGTCATCAGATCCATCGATTCACACCTCAGTGGATTCGCATCTCTTTCATCTCTATCACTTCGACAATCAGTTGCTGATTCACCTTTGACTTCGTGACCCGGCGTAGAGAATTTGGCTTGTGTAATTTCGAACAATTGGGTCGGAGCTGGTAGTCCTAATGGTTTGCCCCAAGATTGAAGAGGATCCTCCGTTCCCTGGTCCGTTGAAGGAGACGTGGCGCCAATACGACTCGATTTAAGTTCAGTCTCATCAATTCTTTCAGCTAATCTTTCATCAGTCTTATCTACGATAGGAGTGGAGTACTTGGCCCTGGTGATTTCGTACAAGTGACTCGGCAATACACTTTGTTCAGTACTCGTTTCTCCAGACAGCGACCCATAAACCGACATACTCATAGGATCAACTTTCTTCAAATCATCTTCAAGTTCGTAGTGAGAGGAATCTCTGGAATGAGCAACTTGGGATATAATACTCAGTTGATCTTCGTCGTCGCTTTCCCTGTCCAAATGAACTCTGGATACTCGTTCTGATATGTCAGTGTGGGTTGAGCCTACAATTTCAGAGTCATCACTCACTGGTGTGACACTCCTCATATCTAGTTCTTTCACCGATGACTGTGAGCCAACAGTGAATTTGGTAGTCTCGTCCAAAATATTTGGACTCACCGGAACCGTAGGAGGAGTGATGGCTCCAGGGATATGTTTTTCATGAAGTAGAGTTTCCTGGATCTCTCGCTGTTTTGCTTCCTCCGAAATAGATTTTCCTCCAACGAAAGGCTGCGCTATACTAACTCTAACTTCTGATTTTCCTTCTCCCGAAGTACTGGATCGTTTACATTCTCTGCTACACTTCTCCATGGTCTCCTGTTCGCCTTTCTCGAATTCGACAGATCTAGATCCAATTGACACCTTATCTGAAGATGCAGGCTCAGTCTCATTAATTTTGAATTCGGAAGACTTTTTGTCTTCAACTTGTTCTTGAGTAGTTGAACTTCTCTTGCAGAATTCGTCACATTTGTTTTCAGGATGTCCACAAGATGCTATACTTTCACGTTTATCACCAGCATCGGATTTCTCATCAACGTGTACACCTTCCCCAGAATCAGATTTTTGGTGCTTCTCCTCAGATATTTCCAACGGTTCATCTGTTACCGATTCCTTTTTTTCTGTAGTTTTACATGTTTCGAAAATAACCGACCTAGACATGTCTGTCATTGCTTCAAACCTCTCTTCTAAATCTTCAGCAGTTTTCGACAGTATACTCCCAATCTTGTCTGAGCTGGGTCCAATTTTTATATCTTTCTCAAAGTCAGACTTTTCGGAATGAACATCTACAGAAAGTTTTACCGACGCATCTACCACAATTTCTTTCTCGTTGTCAAATTTCTCCTGATGCGCATCAGAAGATGTTTTCTGGGATTTTCTACATGTTTCTTCAGGTGATTCAGAACCTACTGAAGACGCAGGCTCAGTCCCGTTAATTTTCAGTTCTGGAGACTTTTCATCATCAACTTGTTTCTGAGTAGTTAAACTTATTTTGCAGAGTTCGTCACGTTTGTCTTCAGGATGTCTACGTTTATCACCAGCATCGGAATCTTTATCAAAGTGTACACCTTTCGTAGCATCATATTTTTGCTGCTTCTCTTCAGATATTTCCAACGGTTCATCTGTTACCGATTCCTTTTTTTCTGTAGTTTTACATGTTTCGAAAATAACCGATCTAGACATGTCTGTCATTGCTTCAAACCTCTCTTCTAAATCTTCAGCAGTTTTCGACAGTATACTCCTGTCTGAGCTGGGTCCAATTTTAATATCTTTCTCAAAATCCGACTTTTCGGAATGAACATCTTCAGATACTTTTACCGATGCATCTACTATAATTTCTTTCTCGGTGTCGAGTTTTTCCTGATGCACATCAGAAGATGATTTCTGGGATTCCTTACATGTTTGTTCAGGTGATTCAGAACCTACTGAAGACGCAGGCTCGATCCCATTAATTTTCAGTTCTGAAGACTTTTTATCATCAACTTGTTCTTGAGTAGTTGAACCACTCTTGCAGAATTCGTCACCTTTGTCCTCCGGATGACCACCACGTTTTTCACCAGCATCGGAGTCCTTATCGACGTGTACAGCTTCCCTAGCATCAGATTTTTGGTGCATCTCCTTAGATATTTCTGACGGTTCATCAGTTACCGATCTATCTTCTTCTGAAGTTTTACATGTTTCAAAAATAACCGATCGAGACATGTCTGTCATTGTTTCAAACCTCTCTTCTAAATCTTCAGCAGTTTTCGACAGTATACTCCCAATCTCGTCTGTAACTGAGCTGGACCCAATTTTGATATCTTTCTCAAAATCCGACTTTTCGGATTGAACATCTTCAGATAGTTTTACCGATGCATCTACTACAATTTCTTTCTCGGTGTCAAACTTCTCCTGATGCTCATCAGAAAATGTTTTCTCGGATTCCTTACATGTTTCTTCTGGTGATTTTGAACCTACTGGAAAGGGGGTGCTGTGAACACCTCCACAAGGATCAGATATATTAAAATTGGACTTAGCTTCTTTCGATTCTACAGGTTTCTCCACATCAATATCAACTATTTTATTACTATCCAAAATTTCCAAAATATTTTCATTCCTTTCAGAAATAACCGACTGGGTCATATCTCGACAGTCTTTCAGAAGATTTTCTTGTTTGTCGAGATTTGATACTTCTTTATTCGATTCTTCGCTCACATCAACTTTTTTTTCTGCATCATATTTTTCGTCAGACTGTTTGAATGTTCGACCAGATGTTTCAGGATCAACCGACTGAAAGCTTTGATGCATTTCGGAAGGAGCATTCTTTGGAGGTTCTTCTGTTTCGAGCGATATTTTTTCTTTCGCACATGTTGGTTCCGATTTTTCAGATATCACTAACTGGGACGAACCGTTAACTGATTCAGAAATGTCTTTACCTTGTTTTTCTGGAATTATTTCTTTTTGTTTCGTTTCAATATCAGTAGAAGTATCTTTCGAAAGTTTCTCTGACTCCGACAATAGTTCTTTAGTTTCTTCACATATTTTTGTAGCAGTTTCAGAAATAACAGACATATCTGGAATTATTTCAGAAGAATCTTTCAGGACTGTTTCATGCTTTTCTAGAATGTGTGTATGCTTTTCTTCTTCGCCTGCACCAATTTCCTTCTCAACATCAGATTTCCTGTGATCATCTACTGGTATTTTCTCAGGCTTAGTTTCTTTCGACAGTTCCTCTAACTCACTTGATTTATGTTGAGGCTTTTCAGCTGGCTCTGAAATCTTTTTAGCTGTTTCGAAAGCATCTTTCAGGAGTTTATCGTGATTATCCAGAACTGGTACATCCTGCACAGCTGTTACAATATCAGATTTTTCGTTATCAGCTACCAAAATTTTGTGAGATTCTTCAATCGCACCTTGACGTTTTTCAGACTCACACGATGGTTCTTTCAGTAGAGTTTCCTGTTTTTCCTGAATTGAAAACTCTTGCACTGCTTTTTCACCTACATCGATTTTCTTTTCAATATCAGTTTTCCCCTGTTGTCCTATCGATATATCCTCAGACTCTTCAGATGCTCCTTTAGGAGGTTTTTCACATTCTGTTGATTGAGGCAATTGCTGAGCTTCTGTAGAGATATCTCCGAATTTTTTTCTTGGCTCCGTCAATGTTTCTTCAACGCTTTCAAAATCTTTGGATGTTTCAGAAAATACCGACTGCACCATATCATGAAGAATTTCAGGAGTATCTGCATGGACTTTCTCCTTCTTCTGCGAATCCAACTCTTCTTGTTTTGCCTTTTCATCCACATCAACTGATTTTTCAGTGTCAGCTTTCTCACGCTCAACATCCATAGATGGTTTTATTGGCCTTTCATATGAGTCTTCAGATTTTTCAGAACTCCTTATGTCAGGTTTGCACTGTATTGCTTTAGAAGGATCTTCTGACTTCCCTGAAATTGACTCATCTTGTGGGGAAACCTCAACTAGTTTCGGATCACGTGTAATTATCTTCTCGCTATCTGAATCTTTGTGATGTGAATCTTCCAATTGTTCTCCAACCACTTCCGCTTTTTCGCTCCCGTCTTCCGTTTTGCTGGATAATACATGAGGGGATTCATCAGGTAATTCGAAAGTTTCAGATTTTTCAGACTCATCTCCCTTACTAACAGACTTCTCGTCATATTTTTCGCTAGAAACCAAATCTGTTTTTTCAGTACCATTTCCAACAGATACTGTTTTTTTATCTGCCGATTTGCACGTTTCGAAAATGGTCGATTTTGACATATCTTCCATCGTTTCGAAAGTATTTTCTAGATCTTTGGCAGACTGTTCCAACATCATTTCTGCCCTATCTTCAATAATTTCGTCTACAGTTTTTTCCCCATCGGCATCCTTCTCTACTTCAAGATCATCACCAGAGAATTCTGACTGTTTGAAAACCGTTCCGTCTTCCTTGTGTTTTTCATCTTTTTCGATATCTGTCATTGAATCGAGTTCACTGGTGTTATCTCCTCTCAATATTTCTCTAAGTTCAAGGGATTTCAAGTCAACATCGTTTTTATGTGATTCGGAAATAACCGGTTTTGATAACACAGTCTCATCAATGTCTTTATCTACATCTACCTTTTCAGGTTGTTTCCGCTTTGGTGCGTCTAAAGAATCTTCCATAACACATTTCTCCGCTTCGATCGATTCACGTCTCTTAGATGGTTCCTCGGGTGAGGGAACTACTTGCTTCGTGATGTCATTTAACTTTTCATCTGCATCTTTTGATTTCTCTACTACAGAACCCGGATCATCCTTAATAATTTTTCCATGATCTTTTGTCGATACCTCTATCACGAGTACTTTTTTCTCCATCGATCCCTCTATTGATTCTTCTGGCCCTTCAATATATTTTTCCTGCATCGACTTCTCCTCTTTCATAGTTTCGGACGATTTTGTATGGGTGAGGACTTCTCCTCCCGTATCACTTTTATCCCCTATTGCATCAGATTCATCGGGGTGATCTTTCTCTACTAGATTCATGGATTCCACAATCGTTTTTTCCGAAACAGCTCTATTTGACGAACAATCTGTTGTTTTCATACATGTGTCAAGATCTTTAACCGACCCAAGGAGATCTTCTTTTTGACGCTTCGCATCCTTCTCAAATTTATTAGAATCCTCTATGTGGTCTCTTTCTTCATCTGCAGTCTTCTGGGATGGCTCAAGAGAGGTATGTATTTCGGCTTCAGGTATTATAGAATCTTGTTTTTCAATATATATAATGTTGGCTTCGTCGGATATTGTTTTTATCTCTGTTGAATCTATTGTTTTCGCAGTTTTATCAGTAATGATTGACTCTGATGTGACGGAGTCAATTTCATCTCCATCTTCCGCTAATTTTTGTGAATATTCACTGGGAGTTTTCATTGTTTCATCTCCATGTCTTGCTATAACTTGCTCCTCTGTTTCATCTCCACGAATTCTCTCCTCACCCACTTTTTCTGCATCTTGAAAATCATCGAATTCACTCTTTTTTATTTGCTCCTCGAATCCCTCATCTGGCTCAGATGTTATGCTCGAAACTATTGGCGATTTCTGATCATTTTCCGCTGAGTCTTTTTTCTCAGTTGTATCTTTCACAGACAGTTCTTTGAAGTCTGATATTTCATGATCGGCCTCAGTAGTAGAATCTCGTTTAGGGGATCTCTGTTTCTCAATAGAACTTTTTAACTCGGCGGATTCAAGAGCTGCATCTTCAATTTCTTTACTCTCCTTCTTTGTAGACTCCTTCGTCAGACCTGTCGTGGAGTCGACAAGTGCACCATTCGACAATGATTCTATTTCTGCATCCTTCATTGTTTCAGAAATTGCTTGATCGGAAATATATTCCTTTTCTTTGGGCTTATCTTCAATAATTTGCTCAGCTTGGCACACAGTATCATCGACTTTGTGAGACAGATCGCTTTTTTCCATGATATCATCAACAATTAGATGTGTTTCATGTACTGCGATCATTTTATCATCGTCTGACGGCTTCGGTATTTCACCAGAATGTTTGTCAACTTCTACAACTTCCGTTATCGCATCTGGAGCAACTTGTGACATTCCCTGTGATATATCTGTCTTGAAGTCACTTACATCAACAACATCAAGCTCAGTCACTGAACGTTCTGGCAGTGTTGAAATGGAATGCGTTGTTTCTTCAAAAACGTGTTTGACATTATCGAGTAATCCTTTCGAAATATCCCTTACCCCCTCCAACAAATGAGACGCTGCTTCTTCAACATCGTCTTTGAAATCGCTCAAATCATGCTGAGTGCTTTCGATTTGTGATGAAATGAATCCAGATACTTCCTTACTCATTTCTTGTAGCTCTACTTCTCCCTCTTTCATAGCATCTGTGATCATTGTTGAAGATACTTTTGTCTTCTCGCCAGTTGGTGGAACTTCGGAAATTTCTGTGATTTTGTCATCTTCCTTGATTTCAGAAATTTTTGGAGTTTCGGTCATAGAATCAAGTTTTTCTGGAATAGTTTGGGAGGTTTCTTCAATATCAGCCATACTTTTCATTTCTGTGGGTTGTTTATCAGTTGCTATCATTGTTTCATGAATTCCAGTGGATTGATCAATAGGAATTTTTTCTTCCTCTTCATGTCTAATAATCCGGTTCTCAGCGTCATACGTTGTCGATATGCTGTCAATTTTTTGATCTATTTCTTCAAGAAAACCTGAGATAGCTTCACCCAAAGGCTCTATTACTTTCCCTACTACATTTTCGAGAATTCCACCAGCTCCGTCCAGCACAGGTGATGTTTTCTTCTGTAAATCATACATGGGTTGCTTCTCGCCTTCTGTCATTTTTTCTAGAACTTCTGCCCCTCTACTTTGTATTCCTTTGGATATATCACCTACAGATTTTCTGATATGTTCTTCTTTTTCCACTAGATCTTTGATAGCACTATCATGTTTCATGAGCGATTCTGGAGTCTTTTCTAACATTTGTTGGACCTCTTTATATTTGGAATCTTCCTTTACAGCATCATCAGTAGGCATTGCTGTTTGTTTTGTATCTTTGTCGTCTATTAACTGATCCCGAGACTTCTGTGAATCCCTCTCAATTTTTTCAACTGGAACTTTTATATCTTCATCGATGTCAGATACTTCAGTTTGAATATGTTGGGTAACATCATCCGTTTTACCAACGTCATGTTGTTCACCTTGGGACAGATCTGCTTTTTTGCCCTCTTCTATTGATTCTTTTTTTTCTTTAGCCTCTCTTTGAATAGAAACTTTATTTTCTGTTCCAATATCATCTGTTTCACCCTTCGATTTCTCAACGGTATCAATAATTTCGCCTTTACTTGTATGGGTATATTCCGCCACACCATCGAAAGTACCTTTAATTGACTTTTCAACATCTTCTAGTACACTTTCTTCGTGTGATACTCCTTCAGCAAAGATTTTATCATCAACTCTGATCTCACTGATAGCTGTGTCCTTATCAATAATTTTACCAGCATCAGCTTTGTCCAGAGTAGTAACAACTGTTGCAGTTTTCTCATCAGCAATGTGGTTGCTTTCCTTCACAATTTTCTCGTCATCTTTGCTGAGAATAGATTTTGTGAATTCAGTAACAGCTGTGACGCCACTTTCCAAGCTATCTTCGACTATTTCAAGTATTCCTCTGCCTGTTTTTTCGCCTTCTTTCTCAGGAATTTCTTTCGACAAAGATAGGTCAGGCTTGAAATCTGTGCGATCAGTGACGGCACTCAACTTCTCCAAGTCAGAAATATCTGGAGTAGACTTTCCAGACGCTAGACTTTTGATAGAAGCATCTTTATCGGGGGATGACTTCCCTGATGTGATTTGTGATGGCTGCCCTTCAGTCTTCTCCAAAGCACTAGAGTCTTCTGATAGGGAAATAACTTCTAGCGATGCTGAAGGGATATTTTGTCCGTCGGTACCTTCGGAAAAAAACATATAGTTTGCAAAAAATCTCCAAAAATGACTTACCTGAATGTTTTGCAGATTCTAGATCTTCGATTCGCTTCACTGTACTCAATGATTCAGAAATGGTTTCCACCATTGACGATTTTGGGGAAACCTTCTGAGACGGATCTGGAGAACTCCTTCCCGAACTTTCTGAACTTCTCGGAAATGTGATGGTACCTGGTGGGCAGATTTCAATTTCTTCTCCACCGTCCTCGCTCGATGCTGTCACTAGCATTCTATGTATGGTTCCACTCTCTTCCTCCTCGGTTCTTTCATCGGTGGCCTTCGACATTTTCTCTGATGAAATTTCATCAGGCTTTTCTTCGACTATGCTTTGGGGTTTTCCAGATCTGATATCTGATATCATTTTAGACGAAGCCGCCATCAATTCTTGCGATTCTTTCAATAAATTGTATGTTTTTTCTTCAGATTTTTCTCCATTCGAATCATGGATTTCCGAAATTTTTCTCTCTTCTTCTATGAATGACGCAGAAGCCATATGAGGTTCTTCAGGAATAGTTGGAATATCTGTTTTGATGACCTTATATTCTATTACCGGGGAGTCAACAGTTGTGATGTGAGTTTCACGGAGTTCCGTTGTATAAGGGGTCTTATAAGAGCTTATGGCAGTAGTTATGGGAAGCTTCCCTTCAAACTCTTCCAAAGGTGCATCTGATTTTAATACCTCAGCAACACTAGCAACTATTTTTATGACGTCCTCTTCGCGTTCTTTGGGTGATTTTCTGCCAAGTTCGCATTTCTCAATGAATTCACCTGGTGATATTTGTCCAACAGAATCTTTCTTAATGAAATCTTCCATTATTTCATCCGTTGCCTTTTCAACGTCTCCAGAAATAACTACAGATTCTTCACCTTTATCCATTGCAACATGACCTTTATCTTCTCCAAATTGGGATTTTTTGAGAGCTTGAAGTTTCTCTTCCAGTTTCTCAAGATGATCTCTTCCTTCCTTTGTTGCTTCCAAAACTTCTCCGCTGATTTTATCAAGTTCTGATTTGACTTCGGAAACTGAAGGTATTTCGCAAATTTTTTCTATTTTATCTTCTGAGATTTTTTCTTCGACTGCTTTTTG
Organism: Zygogramma bicolorata; assembly: GCA_032362365.1. Lineage (NCBI taxonomy): Eukaryota > Metazoa > Arthropoda > Insecta > Coleoptera > Chrysomelidae > Zygogramma > Zygogramma bicolorata. The sequence goes on from JAVJAQ010004223.1 coordinate 499,051, forward strand.
TGGAATGATTTCATTATCTTCTTTTGCACTCAAGTGAATTATTTTATTCTCTTCCTCGACAAGTTTGGCCTTTTCATCAGAGCCCCCTTCAATTTCTGAGGGTTCGACTTTCCCCTTCACCTCCGAAGGTACTACGGCAGGTTGTTCGATAATTTGTTCGGTTACAACTTCATCTACCAGTTTATCATCTTCACCCTGAACTTGCTCGACAAGTGCATCTGATTTCTGGGCCCCATCTGTTTTGCCACCCAAATATTCTTTATTCAGTTCCTCCGTACGTTTTTCCGTGTCATGTTCAACTACGGATTCTGTTGTTCCTGCCAGTTTACTGGACTCTTGAGGTACGACAGTTGATTCTTCAACTTGATCAATCATTTCTTGAACAACTTCATCTTTATCTTTCTCTTGTTCTACTTCTTTCGCTCGTTCCTTATCGAACATCGGAGTAGCTGCATGCTCATGAGCTTCGAATTGGTTTTCAATAATCTCATTGGATTTTGGAGTTTCAGCTTTGAGCTCATGGGTATATTCGTAGTCGACTTCCTCATGAACAGGTAAATCTGCAACTTCATCAGGAGTTTTAACGATATCTCTAATATGTTGTTGTTTATCAAGTCGTATTCCAACTGTTCCAGGTAATTTTGAAATATTATCGGATTGTTTCTGAGGCAACTGGATAACAGGAATTTCTTTTTCCTTAGTTTCCTCTTTAACGTACTTTTCCTCAATAACTTGACCATTATCCTCTTTTATTTCATCTAGTGGTATTCGTTCATCCTCGGGTAATGTGGGAGCTGTAGTCGTATCTCCTGACTTGATATTAGCTGAAATTTTTTCGTCAGGTTGTGACTCTATTACATCTTTGATATCATCTTCTACCTCTCTCTCGTTTGTTTTTTTGTCTGTCGATCCATCCAATTTTTCTTCCAGACTCACAATCCTACTGGATTCCAAATGATCAACTTTGGGTTTGACCACATCTTCAACTTGTGTGTCGATACCTTCTTTCTGTAAGTCAGAAGCTGCATTCTCAATTTTTTCTTCGGTACTGAGCTTTCTCTGCTTCTCTGATTCTTCACTATCTCTCGCAAGTTTTTGTGTTTCATTCTCTTTGGTTTCATTAAGAGATTCTTGATCAATTTCTTCCTTTTCTATTATGAGGTATTCTTCCTTATTGAGTTTCTCATCTATTGATTCATCCTTCACTTTCCGCAAAGTATCGTCTTCCGCAGGCAAAGTTTCACCTTTTTTGAAGACGGCTTCAATTTCTTTAATTGCTTCTTGTTCTTCCTTCAAATCTGCTAATTCTTGGGCTTTGAGTTGTTGAATTTCTTCAGGTGTTAGTTTGGAAAGGTCTTTTTTCAAAATGGTCTCTTGATCCGCTGATGGAGTACTGACTGTACTTGAATCTGTTGTCCCTTCCTTATCTAACTTACCTTTTCTTGAAATACTATCAGGTTTTTGAACACTACTTACAAGTTTTTTTGCTGGACTGATGGGTGCTTTTTTAGCAACTGGTCTACGAGATATTGGCTTCCTCTCTATTTTCGGTTTAGGTTCAGGAGGTTGCTGTGGTTTGACCATAGCCTCTCGTTTCGATTTACTCTCTATAACTTTTCTGTTATTAGCATCTTTCGCACTTTTGGCAGGAGTTCCGACTGGTGACGGTTTCGAAGGTTTTTTGGACTCTCCGTTTTCGACAGTTTTTCTAGGTGTGGTAGGAGAAGCTTTCTTCTCCACTGCTTTCTTTCTTTGTTGTGAATCACTTCTTGCCTTTGCAGTTTTCATTTTTGGTTTGGGCTTGTCTCCGTTTTCAATGATACGTTGCTCTTCCACCTTTTTAGTTTTAGTGCTACGATCACTTTCCGTTGAATCAGATTTCTTCACGGTTTTCTCTTTCTCCTTAACATCGCCATTCACCGCAGATATTACATTGTTTTCGATGATTTTATTATCTTTCTTTTCGACAGGTGTTTTTTCCTTAGGTGTAACTTTTTCTAGGATGGGATCTCTGGTAGTTTTTTTGGTAATGGAGATTGGCATAAGTGATCTTTCGGTACATACAGAGTGTTTGATGAACTCTAAATTCTTTAATCTGTCGAGTCCTTCGAATATTTTATATTGTGGACTACTTCCTGGGAACAGTATTCTTGTTATCGTATCATTCGGATTGGCTGGCTGCCATACTAAAAGAGCGGCTATAGAAATCAAATTTTGAATTGGAAAACTGAATTCTCGGCTAGACTTGGAATTGGCAAATAACTTTTGGTCGCTTTGATTCCATTTCTGAAGGAAATCTCTGACTTCTCTTGAGTCTTTGGCCGGACTGAGGACGTACATATCCAGTGTACCATGTCCTACTTTATGGTACAAATTAATAGGCTCGGAATCTCGATAACAAACCTGAGGATTCAAATTCAAATGGCGTAGATTCGATATGATTTCTTGACCTTCGTCCAAAAGGTTGATCAGAAGTGGATCTTTATCCTTGTCTCCATCTGGACTGGGGAGAGCTTTTCGTTCCTGAAACAAAAATGGTTACATTACACAACGATTGTTGAGATGAAACCAATTTTCAAAGTATTCTCGATTCAAACTACCAGGAAATGTGAGCCTACAAAGAAATTCTCGCTATATTGTTCGAAGTTTGAGTATTCGTGGAAAAAATTGCTGTAAAATTTTGGGAAGAAACAGCAAGAGAATCTACACAATATCCACACAACATATAAGAGGAATATATTTCATAATATACATCCGTCACATAAAATGTTGATATTTATAACCTTTGCGTATCAATTGTGAATGTTCAGTGAATTTTGAACATATTTTCGATAATCCTGTCAATTTCGAGAATTTCACTGTATCAATACCCATTCAAATTATTTCATTAACATTCTCCTTTGCAAGGAATGCTCTAGGGCATCTTACTGATTTTTTGGAAGCGCATTTGCTATCTCAACTGGAGGAAAATTCACAAAAATCTGCTCTGCTACCGGTGCAGTTGGTGTATCGATCAACAGTCCTCACCCAACACAATTAGTATCTAGGCAACCGACAGTCGATTTTGGCATCAAGCCAGTCAGAAAAATTTCTATCGTGATCGGTAATCGCACCCATAAAAGAGCCGGCATAGAGTAGAGACAAACGAATAGAAGTGGGCGACATAGCCCTCTTGACCATCAACTGACCTTAGTTTCCATGCGCAACCAAAAAGTATCTACAAATAATTGACAATTGACAGTAGACACTGGTTGACTGCACATGCTATGCGATGAAATTCTTCATTTTAATATTTGCATGCTAATAACACTGATTCATGTACGTGAACTCTTCTTGTGACAAAGTGCGAGCTATTCAAAGTAGTATCTACTCAAATTAAATGTATCACATAATATAACTGTCTCTATTTCGAATGTAAATGACATTGGATGGGTGCAATCGAGACATTGGGGTAAAGTTATATGTAAAGTTTCTTACCTGTATATTACAAAAGAAATGTCCTAACTGGGGGTAAACTGCATCTTGCTTCTTTCTTCTCAATACAGAGCTAATTCCTCCTAAATTACTATTATTCAGTCTTGTCATAAGCACAGCGTCTAACCTATCAAGGTGTCTCACGAAGTCCCAGAAACAGGCCTTCCTTGAGAAACCACCATCAAGGAGCATATTAAAGCCATTTATACCAAAGAGAGCCGCATCACCTGCAATAGATGCAACATTTAATTTTTTTTGTCACCATATTTATCTTTTTTTGATCAATTAAATTTTCCATTTTTATCAATATATTTCATCAATATGTAATACCAAATATATTAATATATTTCAATCTCTTTCGTTTGGATTTGATTCTCTTATATGATTGAATTCTTCAAAAACCATTCATTTCAGCCTTATTTTTATCTTTTAATCAACTTTCTGCTCATTCATCGTAAAATTTTGCTTCACCGTGTATTCTATTTTAACTATACGTAATTTGTTGGTGTTATTAACATATTTTCCATCTTACTAGTTTTTGCAACATATTTCAATTAATAGATAGACAATAAAAGTTAGAACCAATAACACTCATGTCTGAAAACCCTTGAGGGAACTCTATTAGCACAACATCAAATCGAAACGATAACGATCTAAGACTGTGATCGATTATAATGTATTCAAATATACGCGTACAGAGGATTTGTGAGCAGCTTTCCCAAATAGAAGCGACAAGTATCTCCCAAATTTCTTAATTTTTCACAAAATGTGTGGGGTGTGTAATGGAAATCCCTTCATAACATATTATAACAAACTGGAATATAAAAGATGTGAATTTGTACCAATTTCACGTATAATTCTCATACTTCGAACTCATATCCTTGAACGTCTTAATGACATTTAAATTTCAACTATCAAAGCTGTGAGTTTTGGTAGTGTAGTGTTCAGCACATCCGCCTGTCATTCGTGAGGCCGTGGTTCGAGTCCCTGCCACGGACTCACCGTGTTGGTATTCATACGGTAAAAGATAAGTTCACGTTCCTGCGATCGCGGATCGGTCTGAACTTTTCGCATCAAGGTAGAAACTATGACTTCATTCCCTTGATGTATAATACACTATTATTTCAGGAAGTTCATCTGAGAAAATGTAAACGATTACTTATAACTCTCATCTATTGAAGGGGTCGTCTCTATTAGAAGTTCTGTTAGCATCGGTCGTGAAGCTTTCTCAACTATGGAAATATAAATATTTGAATTAGTTGAATTTGTTTATAGAATTTTTACAATATTTCCTTGTACATCGAACTACCCTATATTGAAAATTTTACCTTCTCTTGGGCCAAAGATTTTAATTGAATTTGAATTGATAAGAAACGTTCTAAATGATCGTATTTTGTAAAGAAAGCTGAAAGATGCTTCGATTAATTTCGTTTCTTATACATTATTTATATACTGTCACCACATTCTGAAAAAATTAAAAATTCATTTTGGAAGTTTTGGAGGGCAGACCTCTGATCTACCCCGAAAAGTTTCTGCGTCGAATAAAATACAGTTCCTTCTGAATGGAAAGCCAAGTTATGGGAATCTATTGGAAAGGAGTTTTTAGTAAAAGGTGAATATTCAAATTCTGATGCTGATGCATTCTCTGAAGTTTTTTTTTCATCAATATTAAAGTAAAAAGTCAATAAATTGGCCGGATTTGTTGCCTTCTATCCTTTCAAGAACAAAATAAAAGGCATGAATCAAGAGACAGAAGAGGGAAAGGTGGGAACTATGCACTCGTCGGGTCATCTGTGTAGACAAGGGTAGAACGATTGAACATAATTCAGGAGAATTCAGGAGGTTCGACAGGTCTCCAAGCTCACAACAAAAAGGTGGGAATTCTGTACTCGTCGGGTCATCTATGTAGATACTGCCAAGGGTGGAACGACTGATGACAATTAAGGAGAGCATCGACCGTGAAAATATCTAGAAAAGAGAGACAAGTCTCCGAGCCTTCTAAGATGCTCCAACGGAGTGAGCGAGTCTGTAAACGAAGGAACACCAACAAGACGAATTGCCTTTCTCTGAATAGAATCAAGAAGCTTCAATGAATGTTTTGGTGTCGAGTTCCATAAATGAGAACTATAGTCCAAGACAAGTCGTATCTGAGCCTTGTAGAACATTAGAAGCCATGAGAGATTATTACTGATCGTAATTCCTAGCATCGAGATACTTGACTTTGTAGGAATAGTTACTTCTGTCATCTGAACACTAGATAAAGAAAAGTTGGCTTTCTTTGAGAAGAGACATGCCTGGGTTTTCTCAGCATTTAATTCCACCAAGTTCATGTCAACCCATTCTATTATTTCAGCCAAGTCATCGTTAATTTTATTTACGTGCAACTCATTGATATGAAGCAAAGTGAACTGAACTCTGTGGAACACCTGCATCAACGACTACATACAGAGACCTATCAGACAAAAAACTCTTCAACATAGCTCACAACTGAGAAGGCAAACCATAAGACGGCAGTTTAAAAATGAGACCCCGATGCCAAACTCGATCAACCGCTTTTGAAATGTCGAGTGCAACAGCTAACGTTTTTCCGAATCACTTGAATGGTATATGCAAGTTTGCTAAAATTTTCACGTTGTTTTTTGGAAAACAAACATTTCAACTTTTAATGAGATGGAATATTTCTCAGAACTTCTGAATAAGTGTGTATTCGTTTATAGAACAGAGTATTCACCTTGTCCACCGGGAAAAACGTACAACGTCGGCCTCGAAAACCGAATATTGCCCACCACGTCGGAGCTCTCCAGTAGGTTTTCCAATGACGTTGGCACAAGAAATGGAGCTAGATATTTCGTGAAGTTGGCGATAGCCGGTGACCCGGAGGTGAGCACGTCCGCGGGATTCACATGGACTTTGCATGCCTTGGCGAACGGTTCCTTGGGCAGGCGGGTCCAGTCACCCTCTGGGGAACAATGGAGGTCCAGAGAGATGCCGTTCTCGTAGGCGTGGATCACTCGTTGGACGTCGATTTCTTGAAAAGCTTCGGAGAAGTCCGAATACGAAAATGTTCCGTCCTGAAAAAAATTGATTGATTGAGCTTGATTAATTTAGTTGCGACATGTATTTTTAAATCTATAACAATTGCAACAAGATGCATAAAAACCCTGGTAAGTTGACTTATACCTCTCTTTATATATCTCTGAAGTCTGAATTCCCTATACCTCGCATTCTTGAATCTGAACAATTTCAACTGAAGAAATCTTTCCGAGAGATTGCCAATAGAGGCACGCAAATTCAAATTTTCTGCTCGTCCGACGGCAGTTTTGTAGGTTATGGGCACAACTTTGTCTTTTTTCGTTGACAATATCGAAGTAGAGTTGTCGGGAATTTCTAATAATATTGCTGCAGCTGCTCTTATTCCTCAGTCTGAAGTAGTAGACTGCTGATTTTGTCCTCTACAAAAACAATGAGATATTTCCAGCTATAAATATTCTATGTATAATTTACTGGAATTTTCATATTTCTTTCTCAATTGCCCGCAATGAAGATTACATAATTTGAAAGAAGAATTTGAAATCAAACGTACGTTTACGAAACAATAGTTTAAAAAAAAAATGAGTGCCTTTGTAGTAACGAAAACAGTAAAACGTCACGAATAATTGAGCTGGCATCAGAGAGTAGTAGAACACAAATATTTCGTCTCAGGGGTAAGTTCATTTTTTCATTCTCAATAACCCAACTTAGTTTTCCCAACCCTCGTTTACTGTAAGTGTTGTAGAATATGGATAATGGGTTTCCATCAAAAAAGGTTTTGTCTTTATTCTCTTGGTAGTTTGATGCGATATCTGACAAAATCTGAGAATATTCTCAGAATCAAATTATAAAATATAATTCATCTCGTATCTTACGATTTGCATATTTAAATGCCATTTGAGACAGAGCAACGTTACGCCAAACTCTCGTAGATTTAATTCATGAAAATCAGTCAAAAATGCTTGCGGCAATTCGTCTCGATGAATATCTATGAATATAGCATACGCTTTACTTAGTTATTCCCTAATTTGGTGGGAACATTGTTCTAGATTGAACAAAGCCCTCATCATGAGGGAGAATTTGAGTATAATGATTCTCGTATATACTACCTATACAATGAGTATTCTCTCCAGAGATGTATCTTGGCAACTGCTTATCTAATCAATCTGAATATGCATATTTGGAATAACTTGAGCTGAATATCATGCTGAACTCGATAATGGAAATTATATTCCTAGTACCTGGAAGTGTCCTAGGCAGTGTTGCCAATGACATATCTACAAAATACCCACACTATCCAGCCAAAATAGGAGGATTTCTTCAATGTTTTTGGTGCTATTATAGGGTCATGCAAGAACTCAGACTCTGAACAACTGCCCTCAGTGAAAGGTTCAACTTCATGTACTGAAGACACAACTTTGTTGCACCCCGTCATTTACCACGCCCAACTTTTGTCAGAGATCAATTACCACCAAACCAATTTGAACATTGACGCACACGCGGAGTTTCGCTTATCATGTTGACATCTTCAAGAAAAGACAATCATACCAAATGGGTTTTGAATGTGTTGTTATTGGTGTTGTCATAGCGATGAAAATATATGAATGAGGTTTTTATTTATATTGGGTAATCTTAGGTGTCGGACCCAAGAATTTTTTATTTTTATGCATGAGGAAACCTTCAAAAACTTCAACCCAATCATTGGAAAGTGTGTTATTTCATATATATATATATATATATATATATATATATATATATATATATATATTAGAGGGGAAGTCTTTGCTGACCAGTTAAGAACAAAACTGTAGTTTTTTTGGGTGAACAGCAGAACGGAAGTGTACTCTTATAACACCAGTTTTTCCAATATTTCGATAATGTTTATTACCATCTTCAGGGAAAAGCTACAAAATCATTATTTTAAGTTATCACATCAAATAAACAGTAACAAGAACCTTACTGTATTTGAGGTTAGTCGTATTAAAAACGTTGGTAAAGTGAATTAACATGTCGCAGTAGTCGCAGACGAAAAATATGTTCACAGTCCAATATTAAAATTTTACACCAAGTAAACTGTTTAAAAAACCATTGAATTATTAACAAGATTAAAAAAATATAGTTGCATATTCAACAGGTGAATACACATAAAAGTCGAACTTTAACGGTTGAATATGAATTCTGAATGACAATGACAATGAAATTTGAAATGACAGAGTTGACATGAAGTATGGAACATCTAGAAACAGGTGTGTGAAGAGACATCTGCCAGGGTGGAACGACGCCAGAGCGAGAGAACACTGCTACCATTTGTTCGGAATTGAATTTATAGTAATCAATATTATTGATTTTTTTGAACTTGAAGGGTGTTAACATTAATTAAGTATGGATTGAGAAAAGATTGTAATTATTATGTGCAAACTATTTTGAAACAATTTTAGAAAATATAAAAGTAATAATTTTTTAATTTAGAATAGTAGAACTATTGTTGTTTGCAAAATGTCGAAAATTTTTATCAATATCAAGTAGATATGCATAGATTCCACTGAGGTGTTTGATATCAGTTCTTTTGTTAAGGCAAGATGTTGATTGAGAGATAAACGCCATTTCCAAGAACAACCGCTTAGACTCATTTTGTTCAATACTAAGAATTTTTGTTGAATTGTAATCCATGATATGTCCATCTTTGTAAACATGGTTACTCAGGGCACATCTTTCAGGATGTAACCTACTATCGCTTTTATGTGATGAAATTCGATCTTTAAGAGATCTGCAAGTTTGACCAATATATTCGTTATCGCAGTTATGGAATTTAATTTAATGATAACTTAAAATAATGATTTTGTAGCTTTTCCCTGAAGATGGTAATAAACATTATCGAAATATTGGAAAAACTGGTGTTATAAGTATATATATATATATATATATATATATATATAATCCAATGAACTATTGAATATCGTTACTTTTTTTATTGCATTTCTGTATATTTCTTTCTACACGGTAACCCAAACCGAAGCGTTCAGGGGAGCCTTTTGTTTTTTTTTTTTTTGTATGTAGTTCATAATGAAATCAAATTGTAAACTGAACTGAACTGAAACATTATCGGTTACCTGTAAAGCCCAGGATCCGTTAGCAGCAAACGTGTAGCCAGAATGAATTATGTGACGATGTCTCGTAAAACTGCTCAGCAAATTTCTCATGCACTGTGCCAACGTGCTCACCACAGGATGTATAAGGATTTCGGTGACTAGATTTTCCGACGCAAATTGGATGAGACGTTCTCCTGAAAATTAAAACAGAGATAATCAAACAGTAATTTCATCCGAGGTGATATGGAGATATAGACGATTTTTTTGAATTCAACGCGCCTTTTTTTGGGTGAGTTACGGTTTTTTAAGTATTTTTTTATTTCAAATAATTGAATTGCCTAGGTATATCGTTTATTTCGAAAAATGACATGCACGTTACTGAAACTTGAAATAGTTAGCCTTTTGACGGTTCAGTACTGACTGTTTCGAACAAATGCATTAGAAAGTTTCTATAGAATACCAACACTGGTGAATATCTCCTCAAAATTTGCCTCTCAATGTGTGTGAATTGAAGTTATTTCGATATTTTTCCTTGACTGAAGCCAACTGTATTATTGTTTGCATCCTGACGAAGTTAATTTGATTCATTTAACGATATCATGGAATTCCTCTTACTTATTACCCTAAATATGCAACTCATTTTTCAAATATCGTAGAAATGTGGAATTATTTATACAGGATTCGTGATGGAAGTGAAAGAGAAGCGCTGAAAAATCAAATAACCCCATACCATTTTATAAATGCCTTCCTTGTGTTGTCTATCTGTTTGCCCGTCTGTCTATCCTACAAACGCTGTTGAACTAGTAGCGCCACCTATGAGAGAACCGATTGATCATTTCCTTCGTAAATTTCATTAGATATTCATTTTTGTGAATAAGGCACATTTGACAATATTCTCCAGAGTCTTGGGAATGAAATCTTGAAGTTCTCTTTTAAACTTGAGCTTGGATTATAATAATAAATTTTGAACGATTTTACGAATTACATCAGCTTTTATTGCATATTATGCATTATGTGTGCTATTTTCATTTCAGTCCCCATATTCTCTCATTGAGAATTATCATGCTGACAACATGAACAAATATTCCCTATTACAGGAAGTTTTGCTCGAACTGACTCCGAATTTGGAGAAGAAGAAAGCCAAGAAGTAATTTCTCAAACTTCATTCTCTACACAAAAAATATCCAAGTTCTAATTAACAAACTGACTGCCATTGAATAACTTAATAACCACATGCTTTCATAATGATTCAATGCTGGCTCGTTTTATGGGAGAAAAACTTGTTGCATATCGCCTCCTTTTTATCTGTACATTGAAAAATCAATGAAAATCAATTTCCATAATTTTTTCAGTAATTTAGTAAAAAATTTCAAGCAGAAAATACATCAATCTCAACAATAAACTCGGTAAACTATAATGGTTATTGTGCCTATCGACTTTTTTATCTGCGTGAGTTTGGCTTCATTTCTTCGATAATTGTTTCCGAAATTGCAAGCCTTCATGACTAGCGTGTTTCAACAAATTATATACGTCCAACATAATCCTATGTTTCGGCATTCTTTTTTTCTCTACTACGGAAAGCAGATATTCCATTTTCATATTAGAATGCTAAAATATTGAACTGCGTCCTGACCGTAGACTACTGCTTTTTATTTATTTTATTTATTTTGTTCATTTCATAGCAGTGTTCACGATATGAATATGAAATCCTATCAAAAATATGCGATAAAGGTATCTTCTTTTCACATATCAAGTGGGGCTGGTAGCCTGAAGGTGTGTTATGACTTCAGCTTATATCAACCCAGAATTTCAGCAAAGGACATTATCGATTTTAATTGCACGAGTGCATAAAAATTACCGATAATTTTGCAAGAAAGCGTGATATCTAAAAATTGCGAGTTTATTTTCATGTTTTGGCGAAAGTGCCCGAGTCCGAGGGAAGAGGGCTCTTTCACAAAATATAAAAATAACCGAATGCAATTCGTATAAGATATCTCGCTTGAATGCAGAATTATCTGGTAATTTCTATGCACGAATGTAATTCATTGGAATATTTCACGAATGAAGGAATTCTCAAGGAAATGTTGTTTTTTGTTCATATATATTTTCCTCTATAGATTGTATGGAGCACTCACCAGAACACGAAATGTTTTTCTATTTTTGAAGTCTATCTGAAATTATTTTGTGTTGTTTACTGACGTCTAGCGATACGGTTTCAAATGCGTTGTTATGGTGACTTGATACAATGCAATTACCGCTGTAAGTTTTCGATAATTGCATTGCTCTTGTGGAACATTTTATATATGAGGAAAATATTCAACTAAATCCAAGGAGAAGCTTATTTTTTGCATTGTTATCGGTATAACAATCGGTTCAGTTGAAACTAAGGTAAAATTTCGCATGAAGCGCTCTTGAAAAAGAGTTTACATATAAATTTTCATTCGGTAAGGCTCAGAAAGAAATATTTCCAAATTTCGATTCACACAGTATTAGAAAAAAGACTGGTCTTGTACGCTCTGTCATTCACATCGAATTACAGACAACATTGATTTCTCGTAAGTTAAACAGTACCCGCTTACTTCGACAGAGCTCACTCTCTCATTTTCCAGTCATTCATTACCAAATCATGCTCACTCATCCACTGCAGGAAATTATACATAACAGTATATTATGCAACGATCGTGTAATGATGGTTATCAATACATGAGTATAAACCGGGATACGAAACGAGCCGAAGGTGAGTTTCGTATTGTTTATGCGAGTGTATAAATAACCATTACATGATAGTTGCATACGCTATTTTATCTACACCCAATAAAAATGAAGAACTAACAATTTTATATTATTAGGTATTTATATTGAACACAATAATAGTAGGTAATCAATCGTATTTCTTTGAAAAATTCTACAAAATCATAATCAATGGTATAACCACGGAAAATACAACAATGAGAAACGAAAAGAAAAAAAAATGAAAAGTAATCTCTGAGAGCTCATTTGACATGATCGAAAATAAAAACATATGTCTTGCATTTTTCAAATGAAAAATATAATCCTTTCGATTGTATTTTTTTCTTGTCTTAGACATCTATGGAGGAGTCACTGGTAATTCTTCTATATCACTGCTATAAGACATTTTCATTCGATTATCAAAAATTGACTAAATTCTTAAAAAATTCAATACCTACTGATTTTGACTTGACAAACGTCAAAATGCAAAGCTTGCACATTATGCTTGATTGAAAAATAATGGGTTTCTATTGGTTAAAAATCTGTATCGTAATGGATTTCATTATAAAACGGGTTGTGGGCATATAAGTGTATTATTAGAGTACTGGTGTAGATAAATAATGTCATGACAAAATAAACTCCGCAACTGAGCTTTCGTTGGAAAGAGGGGTTGTTAGAAAGGTCTTCTGTATACGACGGCGTTTTAGGGTCACTGCAAAAATAGAAAACATCTCCATTGACAGATATTAAAATCTGTCAATGACAGATTATAATCTGTCGATGACAGATTCAAATCTGTCAATGGCGTATTGACAGATTATAATCTGTCAATGGCCTATTGACAGATTTCAATCTTATCATGACTTCTTCCTATATTCGTAGAACCACAATTCATCCAAGAAATCCTGATTCTGATAAGCTTCCCTTTGTTTCAGTATTCTGTAAATTGGTAAGTCACACAACAAGGCTCTAGTGAAACTTTCATATGACCATTCCACGATAACGTAAAAGCTTCAGTTCGAATTTCTAATGGAAACTTGCTGTATAATATTGGCAACGATATTCCTTGGTCAGAAAATTTCGCGATCTCTCTTCGGCGAGGCCAGGCACCGTCGCGACGCTCTGCTCCATATAATTTTGTCAAATCGTCTAGACACCGCACATTATGTGTCTGATTTCGTTCTTTCCTATCCCTATCGAATCCCAATATTCTACACACATGAAGCAGTTTTTAGGCTATCTCATGCCAACTTTCATCATAAAATGAACAATAATGAAAGTGGCATGGACTTGAACATTGAGAAGATGAAGGAAAATTAGGTACCCTTGAGAAAAAGATCCTGTAATTAATAAGCCAGAGCTGGTGATATGAGAAATAAAAAAAGTGATTTTTTTTTCTATGCGTTAACTTTGATTTTGTCTGTCTAATATTATTCCAGCAAGAAATAAATTCGGTACGTAATATGTTTACAAATTTCATTCACAATGATATTATGCGGATTGTTAAAAGTTACAACGACGAGTTGATTGATGCAATATAGGATTAGGCATTACAGATACTTCAAATAGACGTCAAATGAACCAATCAATATAGCATCTGCCAGCTAGAAACATTCGTTTGTTTTTTCAAAAGACTCCAATGGTAAAATTGGTGGTGCTTCCCCAGTGTTTTCTTATCCTTCATCAAGAGTTTGAATAATGAAAGATACACGAATTTCAGAGTGGTTTGAAAACGAATTGGTTTGTTTATTGTTTCCCCCCCCCCAGACGTCACTTGATCTGGAATGCCTCCTACAGAAATGATTAGTATTTATAAGTTAGTCTTCATTAATTCTCACAATCGATCAATAAGCTTCAATGAATGTTTTTGTGCCGAGCTTAATACATGAGAACTATATTCCAAGACAGGTCGTATCTGAGCTTTGTATAAGCTGAAATCACTTTCTTCTAGATACTACCCAAATGCCTCATCTTTATTATTTTTCGAGGACTATTAGCAATTGATTCGACATTGTTTTCAGATTCATCCATATCAGTTCGGTGTTAGGGTAATTGATCTCTAGGAAAAGTTTTAACTTTCACACCAAAGCTTTTAATCTCATCGTTTATATTAGCTAAAGTTACACAAGTACTGCTAAAGAGAGATAAGTACTTGTTTGAGACCAATTCAATTCCGTGAATATAAACTTCATACTAAGGTTACTTCTCTGCAGACACATGTGTAACTCTTCTGTGTACATAGTCATGAAATAATACACTTTTCAATGATTCGGTTGAAGTGAAGTTTTTGGAGGTTTTAAGAACAGAGCCAACCATACGTGATTTCTGATGTTTTTTGGACAAAAATGGTACGTAGATCATTCGATCTTCTCTACGACTTGTCGAAGAACTTCTACTAGCCGCTTCTAATACAGTACCTTGTAAAATTTTCATTTGTGATACTAGTTGTATTGAATTGTTTCCAAGCATAATTCTTATACGCGTAAGAATTTTTTTGAGCAAGATAATAGTGATAGTGATGTATCAGTGGCTTTTAAAAAAATATGTCGATCAATATTGTATTTTCATTAGTCTGTCAAATTGCTCTAGTGTCGAATTTGAATATTACATTTTTTTCAACTTCTGCTCAGAGTGACATGTTATTCCAAACAAAATATTGTCTGCTTGTGTCAAACCATTTCCACTATAGGTTACCCTCGCAGGAAAAACATTCTGATAAAGTACGTGATTTGCTATGATAACGCGAAACAAAATACCAATCATTGGTCGAGAACTGTTGGTTTGGAATTTTCACTATAATGAGGTCTACAAAACAACATTCCGTGTTTTCCCAAACAATCCTGCTAACAAGAGCTCCTTTGAGAAACTGTATTTTATTCCGAACGGTCTTCCTGCTCAAAAGAAGCAAAGCTTGTAACATGTAATACAAGCATGACATAAAACATTCAGAACAGTTTTGAATAAAATTCAGCTGCTCTGGCACTACCTCAGGTATTGTTTTTCTCACATTATTATGGAGGCTGGGAACTTTTTGGACGTTAAAACGTGCTCAGTTTTCAAAAGTATTACAGTGCGTGTATCATTCATTGCAGTGCCCAGCTGGGAGTTTTCCACGAGGTGGCTCGGACAGTGGCTGTTACAGGGAGATACGGGAATCCAAGAGGTTCACAAGTGGTAATAAAATAATCTGAGTTTATTGCAGCCTCAGAGTTGATGTTATTTTCGAACCCATTCTGTGTTAGAAGCATCGCCAATACAGCTCAATGACGGGTGCTCCAAATTGAAAATACTCAAAACTCAAAAACCAGCAAAATATCTGAGTGTCTGGATTTGTATATTTTTCAAGGTATTGAAACCAGCGGAAATACTGAAAAAATTTGTAAAAAGGGAATAAATGATTTCAGATAAAGTTGTCAATGGTATTGTGGTGCAATTAACAGTTAGGTAGTATAAAAAAATAGGACATGTATGTGGTATATCACGTCTTATGATAAAATCTTCAGTAAGTGACAATGATTTTGATACCGCAAATAACCTAGCTACGTACTAATCGTGATCACATTTTGATCACACACTATCCAATAGGCTTGCAACGAAAACTTCTACTTTATATTGTTTTCGAGGAGGTGAAAATGGCATGCATTCAATTTTTGGGTTCCCTCTCCTTCGAAAAGGAAAAAAATGAAGGGAACACTTCTTCTAATGACGGAACATAACTATGACTGTCCGAAAAAAACTTTGCTTATGATACCAAGATAGATTAGAGCCAGTTCAGCATGCAGTCACCAGCCAAGTCTCAGAAGCTTAAGTACATAGAATTCAATAGTCTACGAATTCCCAAAGATAGACCTTGGATGGATTCTGCTCAGATATACTAAAACAGGACATTATTACCTATCAATGACTTCCTGTTGCCCTAATGGGAACAGATATAGGTGGAAATTCATCTATATCTTACAAAATGTGAAGTTCCATTTCATGTGGATTAGATTGCAGTCCAATCATTATTTATTCTTGAAAAATTCATGAGACTATGGGAGAAGGATTCTTTATCATCCCTTCATCTGGCTTCCACTTTCTATTAGTGAAATAACCGTTTCAACTTCAAAAGAGGCAGGTTTTTGTCACCGTTATATTCTTCAGCCATGCAATTCTCAAACTAAGATTCGAAGCGCAGCAAGGACCATCTTCACAATATGTGATACGTT
Organism: Zygogramma bicolorata; assembly: GCA_032362365.1. Classification (NCBI taxonomy): domain Eukaryota; kingdom Metazoa; phylum Arthropoda; class Insecta; order Coleoptera; family Chrysomelidae; genus Zygogramma; species Zygogramma bicolorata. The sequence continues at coordinate 515,582 of JAVJAQ010004223.1, forward strand.
TTTCGAGAATTTGAAGAACATCACGCCAAATGATGTATTCAGTAGAAATTACGATATCCTTTTCATTGTCCGCACATCACTACGCATAGGGCTTGAATTACCCTGTACTCTAACCACTAGTCAGCATCTGAAATTGGAAGATAATGAAAATGCCTACCCTTCGTGGATTTCGGAATGACGTTTGAATTTCACCGAACAATGAGACTCCTGAGTATATCAACTCAGAGTTCGTGCGGATGGCATTTTCGTTATCTAGGAATGACGTAAATGATCCAAGAGCTTAGTGAATATAGAAACCATGAACAATAGTGGATAAAAACGGAATTGGACACCGAAATAACTTCAGTTAATTGATTGGAAGTACGGTCGTACTTATAAAATGAGCGGTACCATACCAAATCCTTTAAAACCCACCTCATTTCAGAAATCATTGAATAAGTCGAATATAGATCGTTTAATTTCGAATGTATAGAACATTTTCAATCCCCACAATTTCCTGTCTAATACGTTTTTTGATCGAAAGCATTTTATTGTGTAGTTCACGACATATTGCTGCGGAAACTAAATCGATATGGAAATGGGGGAATCACCCTAAATTGGTTCAGATCTTATCTCTCTGAAAGGAAGCAGTGTGTAAAATTATCCACTACCTCGGATACAATTGACATAAAGTGTGGAGTACCCCAGGGCTCTGTACTGGGTCCTGTACTTTTTCTTTTATATATAAACTATCTTGCAGCTCTACCTATTTCGTGAAATTTGGCATGGTCATAATCAATGACCGGTGTGATTCTAACTTACGTTAGAATGTAAATATAGATGATCAAAAATTAGTAGATAAGGACACAGCAAAATTTTTAGAAATTTACTTGGATACAAATTTAAAATTTGATGCACATAAGAAAATTGAACCAAAAATTGGCATCTAGTTGTTACGTTTTGAGGGTTATTTCCAATGAGATGGGGTTTACAGCTCCAAAATCAGTTTATTACGCACTTGTGGAGTCTCATTTGCGTTATGGTATATCATTTTGGGGAGTCGGTAACAACAAATTGTTTCAGTCAGTGTCCATTTTACAGATGCGAGCAATTAGATACCTGTGTAAAGTAAAACTTGGCGACTCATGTAAAACACTTATTTAAAACATGGGATCCTAACTCTGGTGTCAATTTTCATACTAGAAAGTGTCATCAATCCACAAAAATAGATTATATTACGAAGTAAATGATGTCTTCCATTTTACCAGTCAAAATGACAATCATTTAAAGCTTCCCATTCCTATGACAAACCTAGTTAAAAACTCTCTGATCCATGGAGTGGAAATGTATAATAAATCACCATGTGAAATTAAGTTAAAGGTGTATGATATTTTCAGAGAGATGACAAAAAAACTACTTGTTGATAAAACATATTATAGTTCAGTAGAGTTTTATGAAGATTCATATTAATGATTATTTATAATAAAAAAAATGAGGAATTTTTATGATAATATTTCATTAATTTTAATCTTGATTATAATGTATATACCCACATGCCTGCATTGCTGTTACTGGGATATATTTTTAAGTTTTGAATATTGTATTTAAAATGCTCATTTATGTATATATTTACCTGTGTTTGTCAACGAGAATTTGTTCTAGTGTACAATAAACATAATGATTGATTGATTGATTGATATCAACGCTTCTAGAGCTTCAATATGCTTGAAACATTTCTGATAGTAACTATAAACTCAAGAAGGCAAAAAATATCATTAGAAGGATTGGCATTTCTACATGCTTTCTGCTTCTTCTCAGAAGGAAATTTCGAGACGTATATGCTATTCAGGCCCGGTTACACCAACGACTTTTATCTAGATAGTCTTGCTAACTGGAACATGTGTACGCATTTATGCATTCAGAAATTCCAGTTGACAAGATAATCCAGATGGTAGTCGTTGTTGAAACCGGGCCTCAGTGTAGGTTGTTCACATTGATAACAGAGAAGTTTTTTCTTCTACTAGTTTTTGATTGAGAAACATCATATATTCTTCTGGGGTTTGTTGAGAATGAAAGATTCAACTCACCATATCTCGCCTCTTCTCCTTCCAACGCCTGCTCCGTTATGATGGCCAATTCTTTTTCCAGATCGACCAAGCAGCTGTTCATCTCCCATGAGAGTAGCCCTGAAACAAATTTTGTATTTTAATGGTTTGGGGTAATATTCCTGTGAATTCAAACAGTAGTTGAGAACATTTGGATCAGAGGAAAATAGGTTAACAATGTTCCTGAAATATGTTCTCAAAATTTAACTCTGACAATGTTAAAAACTCCATTAATTCCACATCCAACCAGCAAGGGTGTTTTATAATTTCATGGTGCTGCAACAGTTTCATTTTGCTGGTATTTTATAATTACTTCAAAAATGCTAATTGATTATATTAGACCTGCCGTTAACACAATACAGGCAATTGGCAATGAAAGTGTGTCATTAATTTGCAATTGAAACGTTTATGAAACGAAATCATCACAGAAACGTTTTTACAATCAACTTATAAAAAATATTTCCATTGAAAAGTAAAACGTTTCATAGCAGTTTTATACCTTTTTCCTGTGAGGTTTCTATTATCTTTATTAAACTATTTCAAGCTTATTTTATAACTGCTTCCTGAAGCTTTTATGAAATTATTTCATTGGAATGCTTTCAGACACAATTATTTCATAGTATGGTATATATACTACAACTCCTAAATAATAAAATAACTCATAAAATCAAATTGATACCGCAAATACATATTTGCTGTCTCCAAGAATAAAATGCAGCATTTAAGAGAAACCAGCTGATATTTATTTCTAGAGGTCGTGTAATAGTATAATTTGTCAGTTTCATTTCACTAGTGTCCCAAACACTATATACAAGATAATGTAGTGTAATATTGGTCATTGGAAAAAATAAAATACCTCGAACTCTCACGAGAGCTAATGCTTCCATTTTTTCTTGATGAAATTCGAAAATATATACCCTCAAACCACTAGGTCAAAACTTTTTCGAAATTCACCCGTCATAATCGATGGAAGAAGTTTCTTAGCCAAAACATCCTGATAGATAGTAGTGTTTCTAAACAGCTTTGAAGGGGTAATATAATAGCTGGAATACGTTGAAATGCTTCCTATTGATACCAAATTATTTTATAGAAATACCGCATATTAAAAGCTGATTATATTAGATTATATTATTCAGAACAAACTGAGTAAGGTTTGAGAATAGACAATTGATAAATCAACACAGTCAATTTTTCTATAATAAATAATTTTTCCAAAAACATTAATGAATGAGTGGCGCGCTTGAATTTTGCAAATAATATGCTATATATTTAAAACAAATATTCTAAAAATGAACAATTTGTTCAGGCCAGCCTCAACTCACCTACACTGTAGGTTGACGGACTAACACCTATCAGAAAACAACTACTCCCCTGGCTAATACCACGAAGGGCATTGGATTACATCCAACAGGTGTTAGTGTGGGATTCTTCACAGAAGAAATTCCACATATGCTCTTGGCGATACACCACCAGATGTGATTTTCAATTATTGGGACGGGACACACTTGCAGACCGGTTTCGGGCTATTTGGCCACTCGTCAGTGCAAGGCAGTGCCATCATCAACATGAGTCGATGACTTCCCATAATTAAAAATCACACTCGAGCAGAGTATCTTCCCTAGACCTGGGCTGATACAAACAACTAGCAAAATAGCCGTTGCTGCTATATATTTGTCAATAAAATTTCATTCGCCGTGAGAATATAAATTTTTGAAGCACAAGTAATGTCTTCAACAGTGTCATAAGAATGAAAGTTGAATCATTGAGAAGGCTTCAACCTTTCTATTTTTCAGCGTTTGAAGATAGTTTGTGACATATCTAATATATTTTCCTAGTGCCCAATACAAAATCATTTCTTGCGCCCTCAAGAAAACATTTTTAACGTTTTTTTGTTTCGAATATTCTATAAGTATCGCTTGAATATGTTGCAAAAGTGCACTAAGAGAAATCTTCATGAAAATAGTTTTCAAGAATCTTAGAAAAATGTTATAGCGACTGCCGAAATGTTTATGAAACTGTTTTGTAGTGGTTGTGAAAGTGCTTGCAAAATATCAATAAAGACTATAATGTTTCTTGTTTCATAAAACGGTGCCAATTATTGCATTAAAAATCAGCTTTGGGAATTGTTTTGAAGAGCCGATACAGGCAATAGATATAAGTAGTAGTATATTAAGCAAAGTTCAGACGCAGCCAGTAGTTTAGTCAAGTGGTCGAGTAATTTAGTGACTTGACCAATTTGAACACGTTTGGTTTAGTCGAGCTCACTGGCAGTCGAGTAAACGGTCGAGTTTAGTAAATAGAACTCTATTCTATTTTCTTGGTCGAGTAGCAGCTCCCACCACCGAGAAAAACCGATTAACGCGCCGACTAGACAAGTCTGGACAGGCCAGGCAAGTAGAGTAGGTACCTAGTCGCTTCGAGCTAGTTGAAGGGTCACTGACGCTGTTTGTGCTGAATAAATATTTCAAGTCACACATTAAATATGGCAAAATGGGGGGAAGACACTACATTAAAATTCGTTGAAGAATATGTGAAACATGAATGCCTGTGTTCGAAGCGAACTGTACAAAAATAAACAAAAACGGCAAGCAGCATACTTAAAAATAAAAGAAGTAATGGCAATAGACGGTTTCGGCCAAAAAGAAATTGCTCAAAAGATTAAAAACATTAGATCAACATATTCGCAAGAGAAAAAAAAAGTAAGAGAATCAAAAAAATCAGGCGCTGGCTTTTCCGATGTTAACACGCCGTCATTGAAATGGTTTAAAATTTTAGATGGTGCTTTGAACATAATCGCTGAAAGTACTAGAAACACAAAGACAAATATGGTGAGTAACTTTTACATTCTTCATAAGGTAAATGGTAAATATAGGTGAGACATCACACACGTTGACTTCTACAGTTATTTATTTATAACTAATGAACCATTCGAAATTGCCATTCTACAGACCCTCTACCTAGAAAATAGTCCACAAATTTTTCTCGAAACTGCCTGGCAGCTAAAGAAGAATGGTTTCCAGAATTTCGCCTCAAGCTAAGCATTCCCTTGCTTTGAAGTTCTCGCCAACTACCACTAATAATGTTTCCGTTTTCCAAATCTTCCACATCGATAGATCCAGGAGTCACATACCCATTTCCTTCTCTTAATCTCAACCAGTTATGAAGAGCACAGCATACACGTACAATTTTGTCTACTTTGTCAGGAGCAAATGGTATTGGTCGTTCAAATATTCTGAATTTACTTACTAATATACCAAAGCCATTGTCTACGATCCTACGAGCTCGTGATAATCTGTAATTGAAAATTTTCTGTCCCATTTTTAAGTTGTTTCCAGAGAAAGGTTTCGGTAGGTATGGTTTCAAAGGAAAGGCGTCATCTCCAACTAAAAATGATCCTTCTGGAAGAATACCATTTTCCAATTTAGTAAACATATTACAGTTCCGAAAAACTCCACCATCAGATATTCTTCCATTGCAACCGATTTCAATATATTTAAAGCAGTAATTGTGATCTACAATGGCCATAAGCACAATACTGTTTGTGCCTTTGTAATTGTAATACAAACTTCCAGAGTCCGCCGGTGCCTTTATAACTATATGCTTGCCATCAATCGCTCCACAACAGCCTGGAAAATTCCATCGCTCGCGAAATCCCTGTTCGATTTCTTTCTACTCATCTATGGTACGTGATGCCTAAAAAAATGCTGATTACAAATACATACATATTATCATGTATTGAAATGTGAAATATTATATTTTAATACATTGTATAATAAAATATTATATTTTTTTGTTTTAGGATGACGTTGATGATGAGACTGGTACTGCTAGTGACAGTCAGGTAAATGAAACGGTGACTGAAGAACCATCTACACCCACAATACGAGAAACTCATGAAAATACTCGATCGGGCCACAAACGGAAAGTACTCAAACTGTTCCCAGTAGCCAGAAAATATAATACTGCCTGCAATTTTGTAGTGGCTGGAATAGCATCCCTCATTATAGTATCCTTCTTTTGAATAGATAATTTTATTTAGTAGAATATCAAATGATTCCTTTGACATTCTGAGGGCAAGAACATATTCTTTTTGGTCTTCTAAAGCCAGTTCTTTTAAAAGACAGTTAGATGCTCCAAGGTCATTTCTTCTAAGAATCCAACTTTTTACCCATACTCGTTTAGGTTTTTGCATTATTTCTATACATATTTCTTCTATTTCATGAATCGCAAGTTTTAAAATTGAACGAAGGAGGGTTTTTTTTTTCAATTGCACTTGTCGATTCATAGCACTATTTTCAAATCTCAACAGAAAATACACAATGTTCACCTTTCGAGTTCAGCCGCGACACTCGACTTTGTGCTAAATAACTCGTCTAAAACACTGGCTTAATGTAGACGCTGTTTTTACTCGACTTGATTAAATAAACTCTACTGATCTACTTGACTCGTGTGAACAAAACACTCACTTGACTAAATTACTTTATTAAACTACTGGCTGCGTCTGAACCAGGCTTTAGGGATTCCTGTTTCGAATAAACAACTACTACTACTAATATTGCTCAGCATATCTTAGATATACTTGGGCGAATGAGAGGCAGTTTCTGTTATCTTGGCCATAGATTTGGCAATAACAATTCGAAATAATTAAGTTATGAACGACGAGAATGGAAGATGCTAACTTTGTTGGCGAAACACGTCTTGATTAGGACATACCAAAAATGTAAATGTTTTCTATGGATACGAAGGTCCAGAAATGAAGGTAGTATCACACTTCGATTAGTCACACAGCTTTGCATTGGGATCTAGTCTCACAAATTCGAGATCAGTATTACATTATCTGACCAGCCCAACTTGGTGAGCAGAACACAAGTCATGAAAAAATATTCCTCAGTTCGGCGTTCAGTTAACTGAGCTTGAAACACGTTGCATTGCATGGCTGTTGGTTGTTCCCGACAAACCAGCCGATTTTTCAATGAATACACAATTATCACTAGAATTACAATAATTCAATAGCGTATTTCTGTACTTGTTCTAGTTAGGGAAAATGGATAGCGTGACTCAATACACATCTATTATTATACGCCCTCCTTATCTCTATCTGATTCATAACCGTAGATGATAAATGTAGATTGCACGTTTCCCCTGGGCATTTTGTAGTATTGATGAGTATGACAGCATTTTTGTGGTTGGTATATAGATGAAAAAATATCAAATATATATCATGTGGAACCATATTGATTTTGACTGTTGTTGTTCCTGATGAATATCTAGAATTGAAATTAGGACAACGTTGAGTGTGATCGCAAAAATATGCTTTTCATTCTCCGAAATATTCTGGTTCTGGAAATTCAAGATTGGTATCCTTTTAAGTCTGCTCAAACATTCTCTCAATGTGATACTTCTCCATGCGTTTCAACATAAATATGAAAAAATCCAATTAAACTAATAACTGAAAAATTATGAATGTTATAAAACAAACGTGCAATTAGACAAATATCTCAAAAATTATGCCTGTTCGGATCAGAAAGGAATTAAGAAAGGAAGAATATTTCATGTGCGATGAAAACGATGCGTCATCGTTAACGACCATCTCCAAATGGAAAAAAGTTCAATTGTTGTTTGTCGAAATAAGGAGAGTTGAATGAGACTATGGTTGGAGGAACGGTCACTTGCACTGATTGATTTGTTGTTCATTCCTGATGTAGAACGAATTTTCAATTTTGAATTTTCACCATGCCTTTATTCACGTGGAGTAGTAGCTATCTACCAATTCTTGTTATGGAGTGGATTTTGAAGATATCTGATTTGATCAAACATAAGATTTCAATACAGTTCTCATGTGTGAAGTTTGGCACCAATACATTCATTGAGGCTTCTCGATTCTATTCAGAAAAAGGCAATTCGTCTTGTTGGTGATTCTTCGCTCACAGACTCGCTCACTTCATTGGAACATCGTAGAAGGGTCGGAGATTTGTCTCTCTTCTATAAATGTTTTCACGGTCGGTGCTCTTCTGAATTGTTATCAATCGTTCCACCCTTGGTAATATCTACACGGATGACTCGACGAGTACAGAATTCTCACTCCTTTGTTGTGAAATTGGAGAACTGTCGAACCTCTCTTGCTCAGGGCTCTTTTTTCAATAAAACAGCTGAGCTTTGGAACTCCTTGCCGAAAGAGGTTTTTCCTGAGGCTTACAAACTTCAAAAATTCATAGTGAATGTTAATTCGTATCTCTTGTCCCTTGATTCACGCGGTGTTCTTTGAACGTTACAGGGCTTCCCTTTTGTGTGAATCAGCATATAAAAAAAACTTATGAGGCTTCTCCGTTATTTGTAATTGTACATGGTCTGAAACAATTGTTATCTTTTCAAAATTGAATTTAACTTGCTGATGAAAACCCATATTGAATATTACTATTTAGGTACGTTTTTCTTGGAGCGATATCTACGATGATTGATACTAGCGCGACGATAATCTTTAGATTTTAAAATATATTGTCGGTAGAACCTAGAAATAACATGTGGCTGAAATTTGTAACCATTCGTCAGTATGATGTTATAAACATAGTGATCCTCGCGGTAAGTGCAACAAAAAAAAACTGAAATTGAAGTTTAAATACCTTTCGCTGGAAGAAATCGACGATGAAGACATGTAAATGTTAGAACCAGGACTTCCCAAACATCCCATCTTCGAAACAAGAATAAATGAAGGATACTTTAGAGTACTGTACAAAATAATTTGTTTGCTGACGACAAAAATTTTTCAAAATTTTTCCGACTTTCTTAACCTAAGTTTGATTGTGTTGGGTTCAATTCAAGAAGATATTGAGAAGTTGTCTACGAACTGCAATCTTTACCCAACACCTTTCAATAATCGTTCGCGACTGGCGATTCTGTCTGGTCTAGGACCAGACACCCGTGATAAACGCCAGCGGCTAGGAAAACGGAACAATAGAAAACATACAGAGCAGTGCCCCGCGATTATCGTCACGCTACTATCGCTCTGCGATCATCGCAAGAGTTGCTCCAAGCAAAACTTACCTCTACAGTTTCCTGCAATTCTCACTAACAAGTGAGAATCTCACCGGAAGCTGAAGTATTTTGTGTTATCCTTTCACTGATTGCTGTCCATCTGTAGTTTCGCAGAAAAATTTCAGTTCAGTGATACCAACAAGAAGGGAGATTCTTGTCTATTGACTCGACTTTACGTCCCAGGAGATCAGAGCCAGTATAGATATTGTGTAACATGAGGCACGACACAGAGAGCGAATAATGGAAAATTCCAAACTGACCAGTCTTGTATTTTGGCTCTTATAGGACTGAATGAATAATATTCAGGTTATCCTTTTCAATCAATTTGTTTTTCTGAAAAAAATGCATTTCAGGAAATTCATACCTCCCCAAAAAAACAATATTTTCATATTCTACTGCTGTATTCATCTACACTGAACAATTCCTGGAACGCTCGAGTCTATTCACTGATTATATTTTCATAACAATGACAACTTTCCAGAAATCTGGTGCGATATATATCTGCGCTTGTGTTCAATCACTAATTAGATCCTGTTCTGTAACTGCAAAACGTTTACCGAAACGAGTTCTGGGAAATGAGAGGTAGGGAGTTTGATTTACATAACGGGAAGCTCTTCTCTGCCTGAACTTTCAAATTCGAATTTGCCATCAGTTCCAGACTAATTAACAGTTTCAATATTTAGTTTGAACGACGCGACGGTATACATCAACTTATTCTGAAATAATAATTAGAAACTGTAATGTAATTCACTTTGGAACTCAATACATCCTGTTTCACAGTGAATATATTGAACTTCGTGCACTTGGGTAGCAAAACGGAACTCCGAGCATGGTATTAAATATTTGGTGGAAGAATCAGGTCTCTTGAGAATTTAGAAAAATTAATCAAAGAAAGATGTCGGTTGGATTTTCGGTGAATGCGATATAGTGAAATAGTTGCCAACGAATATAATAGGTTTGGCTTTTGTGGAAAAATGCAAGTAACTTTTTTCCACAAAAGTTGATAAGAGTCACTTTATAAATAAACGATGAAGACTCTAACCTTGTTAGCGAAACGCTCGTCGAGTGTAATTTAACATCAGTTTGGTGTTACTGAAATTGATCACTACAAAAAGTTTCACAAGTCGAGGTGACTTATGAATACACTCAATGTGTACATGAAACTCATGCAATTCAATCTGAAAGATATAATTCATAGAAATATTGCTAAGTATAACTACTTCTCTTCGGGCTTGAAGGCCGTCGTTCTTTGGAATTTTCGATTACTCAGTCATCGGAAATGAGTAAGCCTCTGAAGAAGCTGGCCACTCGCGCTAGCGAAACGATAGGAAGAAATTCCAAAGAACGACGGCCTTCAAGCCCGAAGAGAAGTAGTTATACTAATAACCTCGGCCGCGAAAGCCTTAACCATTTTGTCAGAAATATATCTACTCGAAAAAAAAATTAAGAGCTGCTTGTGTTGTTGATGCTCATCTTCACTAGTATAATTACACTCAACCCATTAACGCCCAGCGATACCATATGGTATAAAGAAATTAGGTGTTCAATTTCACGCAATTTCACAGTTCAAGTGGGTTGGGCAGAAGTACCACGTCAAAGATCAGTTCTAAATATAAGTACTCGTTGCACTTACGCCGTTGACGGTTTCCGTATATAGACCTTGTGGGATCGTATTTATTGTGTTGGTCAATAACCCCGTGACAAAATAAAAGATATACGTTTCTAATAAGTACAATTATTTTGAATTTCATTCGAATATTCGAAAGAGTTTAATCAAAATAAACTCTTGCAGTCTTACGTCTAGTAATCTTAAAAATGTTTTGATTTCGAGAATTTACCTTGAAGCATTGAAATCACCAAAACTTCATCATGGCATTCGAGAGACGAAACGTCGAATGAAAAATATAAAAGCATCATCATGTATTGGAAAAAGTGGAACCTTTCATCAAGTGAATATGTGAGGGAATAACAATTTTCCAAAACTTTGGGTTTTTTAGAATATTTACGGAAATACTCAAAACTATCGAAAAGGCATTTTGTTGATTAAATAAATGAAAAACTTTGGTCCAATGTAACCTAGTCACAAATTATGGAGTCGAATTTGAAATAATTATTAGGGACAATGACTGTAGCAGTGCTACATTATTCGAAAACTCCCAACTGTTTGTTTCAGAACAGTTAACACATGTAGCATTGTTCCCTACTCATCAGTCCTATATGATGCTTTGGTTGAACCCCTCCACTGGTATGAGGATTTCAAAAACGGATTACTGGTGTGGTTGGGTTGACCCATTCAGATTCAAAGAACATGATGACAATTCCACTGCTTTCATAAATAAACCATTTTCATAGTCATTCAACATTTTTTTGGTAGAAAAATTGTATGCAATTGTTTTGCATAAAATGAATGGCCTTATTTCACTTCAACAGAATTGAATGAGAAACTGAAAAAACCTATTTGACTTGAAATTGATAAAAATAATATTACAAAAAAAACAACGATGCCGCCATAAGCCTCACTAGGAAAATCTATGTAAGACCATTTTCCTAAAATCCTTCATTTCAAAAAGTACAATTTTTTTTGTGATTAAGTATTCATTCACATTAGACAGATCGCTGAATGTTTCTCACAAATTGTAAAGGGCATTCACTCTTTCGTTGGCTAATTTGAGGTATATCGAGGTTTACAATATCATTGGTATCATCCAATTTGTTTCAGGTTCCTTTCAGTCCTTTCTCACTGCCATTTCTTCTCAATATACTTCTCTCTATAAAAGTACCTGTTATACTCGAGCGGAAATTGACAGACTTGACCATTTAGGATTATACCCATAGTCCCAGTTATTCAGAATTATTAGAGACAGTTGAATTAGTATATTCAGAAGTAAAATTTTTTCCTCAAAATTTGCAAATATCATATCAACCAATGTATCTCCTAATAATTGAAGAATTCCCTTTATGCTCACCTCTGTTCAACAATTATGTTTTCATATCATTAACAACTTCTCAGAAATTTGTCACGTAATCCATCTTCGCGTGGGTTCCATAACTAATTAGATCCTGTTTCTCCACTGGAGCACATTAAATAGAAACGAGTTTCAGGGAATAACGTAGGTATCTAGATCTCGAAGGGCACAGGGGCTCGATTTACATAACCGGAAACTCTCGAAAACTACTCTGAACCCTCAAGTTTGAATTTGCCAGCAATTTCAGCCAATTAAGTTTTAATATTGGGTTTCCTCGGCGGTATAGTCATCGACCGCACACTGCTGATTTGCTTTTATCAGGAGAGTTATCGAGGTCGGAGGTATGCTTATGTTCCAAGAAAGCTACTTCAGACTTTGGAGATATCGAAGTTATAATTCGGGTTGATCTTTTATCGAAATTCGGCAGGGGCTTGTTTCACTGTAGGGAGTAAGGTGCACACTCTGAAAAAATAGCAGTTGTATCTCACCAATGGGTACTGTGAACAAAATCGTCTACACTATTGGATGGTTCCAAAAATTCTTGTACTTCGAAAAATACAAAATGTGTTTTCAGTGTTCGGCGAAAGAAGTTTTCATTTGTATTAGGTATTGAATATGAGGTGAAAGACACTAACAAAATTGAGTACTGCACGCCTATTTTCGAGTTTCTAAAGGGTGTGGGGGGGTGTTACATAACAATAATGAATAGATAAAAGTAATGACACCAGTTTTGCTATTGAACCATTGAAAACGATTTTTATTGCCATTCAAGATGAGAAAAAGTAAAATTTTTTATCAGTGTCGTAGGTCATTCATATTTGGTGATAATTTCATAGCTTCAACTTTCATTTCGTGTGTAAATTTCATCCTCAAAATTATTTTTAAGCTCCATTATCTTGTGCCAACCTTTCAGTCAAACTGACAAACAGAAATCTTCACCAAGTAGTCGTCAAGCATAATACATTGTCAAGTAATCGAAAAGATCGAATTCAAAGTTTAGCTACAAATGCTTTTTACACAGGCGTTGAATAACCTATTTCTCTAGATATAATCCTGAAACACAGAGTCAGCGTACAAAATGTACCAGAAATATTTCAAATCCATATTTGATTCATGAAACATTCGATGAATTCCTAAAATCCGATAGGAATCCTGAGTGGAAATTTGATGTACATATTTCAAGTGACTGAAGTACCCCTCGTAAACCATTAAATATGAAGCATTGTCAACCACATTCCAATATACGAGGACCAACCAACAGAACAACAACGATCTGAGATGAATGAAACATTGGAAAAATCATTACACTGAAATCTATTCGATTAAAATGACCTTCATTTTTTCGTTTTTCTCAGAAACCGATGTTCATTGAAAACGATCTCAATAACCCATTTTTCATCGGCGTAAAACCTTTCGAATAATCTTTCCGCAACGTTTCGTTTCGATAACTTTAACGAATCCTCCAATGTGAAATGTTTCCGACGTCTCCACAATGAAAGCCATTTTCTGAAGCGCCATGTCGGTCGTTTTGTTGATCATCGGAAAGTTGGGTTGGCTGAAAATGATATCTCCAAGAAAGCAAATCTAGGAAAAATGGTATTTTTCATATATGTTCGTGAACCGAATCGAGGAGAATTGCAGTAACCAAAAACGGTGAAATGGAATCCTGAAAAGTGATAGTGTATCATATACCAAGCAGGAAAATTGTCTCTGTTTTCTTGGGCGAAGAATACTTCTTCCAACATAAATGGAATTTTCGCTGGAGTTGCGTGAATGGTTTCTACGAAATAAGTCTAGAAATCCCAATCATAACACGACAGAGCCTAAGACTCAACTAACGGAAATGTGAAATAAGATTGAAAAATTTTCTTACGTGGAATATGAAATGGCAGCAGATTTTTAATTGTGAAAATAACTGTTTGTACTATTTGAACGTCATCATTTTGTGGTGGATCAATATTTTTTTCGTAGTTTCCTGGGTACGTAACATAGCACAACCTGAAAAAATAACAATTAATATTGGAATCTATACAAAGAAGGGCAGATTTTCAATCTACCCCGAAAAGTTGCTGCGTCTATTGAAAAACAGCTCTTTTTAATTAAGCAGCAACTTCTCGTATAACTCAAATTTTGCCTATCAAAAAAATAATAAGAGCAAAGAGGGTATATTAGAAATCTGCCCTTCTACACTTGTATATATTCCAATATTAATTCTTATTTTTTCAGATTGTGGTAGGTTACAAACCCACAAAACTACGGAACAAATAACTGTTTGCGTTGTATGAATGTCAATCAATATTGAATATGGTCTATTTCATCAATCATCATGAACATGAATAAAGTGATTTCTAGGTTTATATATAGATGAAAATTCAATGAACTTGTTTTTTTCAATATTCTAAGAGAATTTTCACCTGGCCAACTATATATCAATTTAATTCCATCCTCTGCCTTCTTGTAGGTATCTTTCTAGGTTCTTCCCAAAAACACCACGATAGTTTAATCGGTATGAGATTATATCAATATAATTTCAGTTATATAAATCATTACTGTCGAGAAAGAAAGCTATTGGTCCTAATAATCTGTGGTACGCCTGATGAGGGATCCCTCAATATGTGTTGTTAATCCTGATAACTTGTACTCTACTCAATTTTCTTCTGAAGATGCTAACCTTGTTAGCGAAACGCGCGTCGTATGCAAAAATATCAGTTTGGTGTTAGGGTAATTGATCTCTAGAAAAGTTTGTACTCTACTTATTGAGTATCTCTTTGTAATATCGCCTATAGCACTATTATCTGAACGTTGACATAAAATGCTTTGGTCCACGGTGTCAAATGCTTTTTAGTGCAACCGGAAGTCGAATTGAATCATGTTATAATGGATTCACAAGTTATAAATGAATCCATTAGTTATTTGAAACAGCATAATGATTCTGTTTTTCAACCACTTTCAAATATATTCAGCAAATTAAATAATAATATTATTATATAATTATCTTTGCATAATATGCGCATGTTACTTTTCCTTTGGCAAAAATCAGGTTTTGGGTTCATATGGTACCACTCCAAGAATATTCTGATAGTTCATCAGGTTCTGCGGATGCATTGCTTTTTCCAAGTCAGAGATGATTTTGATCATTTCAGATTTCTCAATCGTATTGATAAATAGCGGTTTTTTGTTGCAAATTGTTGATTCGTTGCTGGAAAAAAGTTTGAGGCTTTTATAAAATCTCAACTATCTGAGAAGCAATTTTCACAATTGTCAATTCATCGAAGTTATTATTTTTCAGACAATGATGGTCCACTCTTCATGCTCTTGCAGATATACATTAGTAATTCCGTTGATATTTCTCCATATCATACTCACGTTTTTTGTGGTTGGTATTATTATTCAGCTACTTTTAGAACATTATTGGAAAAATATATATTATTACGATTTTGGGATCGTTGATTAAAACTCCAAACAATATCTAAACTACTTTTATTACAACTCTCCATCACAACACAATACAATCACTTAAATTGCTCCACTAACTTTCCAACGCTCGTTACTAAAACTCCCTGTAATAGAAATTCTGCCGTAGCGATGAATGGCTCCCGTATATATACCCGCTAACACTCATGGAGAATCTTCCAGACAAATCCCGATGATCGAATATTCCACGCTTGATGAGATCTCGCTTGTACGATCTTCCTTCGACCCCCCATATTAATTTGCGTTTATAAGCGACAGGGCCGGCGCTAGGAACTTCCGTAACAATATTTTTTCTTACCGTGTTCACTGGTTTCCGTCTGATGACGATTGAGTTCAAACAATGCTGCGCGAGCTGCCATCTGAGTGTCCTCACATCCAAGTGAAGTTCGTTGTTTCAAGTGATCGTTTCAAGAAATTCTGGTGGAAGTGCCGTGAGAAGTGAAGGCTTTGGTAGCGAGTCTTTCCTAATGGGTTATTACACGACGCGACGCCAGCATCGGTGGAAACATAAATAATGGAGACCCTCCAAATACCGCCTGGAAATGGATTTTATGGATTCTCTCGCACAAGACAACGCCAGACGCATGAGAATGAGGGAGTTGATAAAAGAATGTTATATTTCTCAAGAGAATTTTCCCTGCCAGGCATTTTTGTTTCTTATGCCGTTCATAAATAACGAAATATTTCCATTTCAGTCGTTTCGGTTCACTTTCATAATGTACTTCTCTTTAGATAAAAGCTTTGTTCAGATCAATTGTTTTCTTTGGGTGCTTTGCACATATATTCCGGAATATATATCATCCTCCAGAGCTGAAAATAACAAGATTGAAGTGTGAGGTATAAGTATATTTATGATTCATCATCATCTCTTGGGGAAGAACAAAAATCTTAATAATTTAATAGAAGTTGTAATTACTACACTTTTTGATTCGAAGAAGAAAGATATAAAAAATGAAATTGAATAAAATAAATTATTTCAACACAACAGATCCAAATATCAAAATACTGTTATGGAATCTCCTAGCGCCGGCCCTGTTGCTCGAAAACGCAAAATAATATGAGGGGTGGAAGGAAAATTGTTCAACTGCGGGATCTCGTCTCGATCATCGAGATTTGACTGGAAGATTCTCCACACGTGTAAGCAAGTATATATACGGAAGTGATTCATCGCTACGGCAGATAGTTCTTCATAGTTTATCAGAGAGAGTTTCAGTACAGAGCGGTGGATAGTTCAGCTGAGCAATTTGAGTGATTGTATTGATTGTGTTGTAATAAAAAGTTGTAATAAAAATAGTTTAGTGTTGTTTGGAGTTTTAATAAATGAACCCAAGGAAATATCGTAACAATATATTACAAAAAAATCTGAAAGTTTGTCTAAAAAAATGTATTTTTGAAAGCCAATCAATGGTTCATCGTCAGGGATATATAAATCAGAAGTCTCTGGTGCAGGTCTTTTTCCAGATCCACTCCAAATTGAGTTCTTGGGTCCTGGTCCCTTAAAGCAGATATCTGAATAGAAAAACCAAGCTTGGCTGTTTTTTGGTATCACAACCTATTTCAAAGCTCAGACTGAACTAATTCAAACGATGTTTCACACAACTGTAAAAAATTATGTATTTCTTGAGGCCATTCATTTTCAACAGATCAAGATTTCCACCAAACCAATGGAATAATTTTTCGAGAATATTCACAACACATATATTTTGGAAATGGCTTCGACTTTGTTTATTGTTGTTTATTTTCTTCGTTTGCAATTCCAATATCTCTATGCTTGTTCTTTGGCATTTCAATTAATTTAAAAACAGCAACAAATCTTGCTAACTATTAGTAAAAGCGATTTCCCTTGTTTTGATTTGAATAATGAAATCAAACTTGGGAAAACAACCGATTCAGAATCGTAGCTTGACACAGCGACTCCAAATTTGAAGATCGGGGATTCCCAATTCTGTCTAAGTTTTCGTCAATGCCATATGACAGGTACTGAGTTGATTGTGGGAATATTTTGTCTATCTTCTCAACGTCATATGTTTACTCTTCGAACCGTGATATATATATTTATATATATATATATATATATATATATGTATATATATATATATATATATATATATATATATATATATAAATAAATCCCCATTTCATATATGACTATTACTAGTATATTAGTATATTCAGTAGATATCGGACGTTTGTAGTTTTCTTGCTTTTTGAAGGATAATGTGATAATGAAAAGAAATATTGCTAGCTGCTCATCTTCAATCCACAATTCAATCCCATTACCGACATTGATGCTGATTGTGAAGTTATTGAATATTTGTCTTCATAATTCGAAGATACTGCCTAATACAAAAAAGATAACGCCATATCAAAAACAACCTCATTTAGGCTCGGCTACCTACTTAGTGAATGTATTACTTCAAGTGGCCCCAAAAAGAGAATCCAAGAGTTTTTGAATTTGAAGAACAGACACCTGTCACACCTCAACGTCAATTTCGAGTTAGATATAATCCCGGGGTGTTGTCACAAGATACCGAAGGGCGCTAACTATTATTAGCATTGTCTCAGAAACAAAAAGCCGTGGATAAAGTTAAAATATATTTTCCTTATATTTTCTTCAATATCCAAAAGTGGTGGAGGATTTTCTTCACTCTGATTCACACATTGGAGCCAAGGATATAAGAACATCGAGTACAATATTTCTCTCTCCTCCCATCGCCAAATTACTCAAATCAGTTCTCGCACACTGCAGGAACTTCTTTCTGCAGTTCGATCACGAAGAGAATATGCATCTGAAAATGTTCACACTGCAGCATTTTTAGGAAAAACTCCTTTTTCATTGGTGTAAAACCATCACAATAATATTTCCGCAACGATTCATTTCAATTGCACGAAGATATATCCAAGGCATGGAATGTTTTCGACGTCTTCACAATGAACACCATTTTATGAGCGTTGGTTCGTTTTGTTAAGCCTTTCTGTTAGAATGGATTCGAAACGATCCACTTCTAGAATAGATATTTCAGCGAAAACGTTATTAATGGGAAAGAACGGCTGAAAGCGTAGGCAGGAAAAATCTTCGTCGGCAGCTAGCATTGTACTGAATTAATATACTAAACTATTAGCTTGAATGTAGTTGATGTTCTGTGATGCGTTGTACTGGTTCAGACTTCCATGTTCTAACTAACTCTCTTGAAATTTGTTGCACAAAACTGATAAAACTGATAACATGAAAAATATATAAATTGAAACAATGAAATGGAAATAATGAACACTAATAAACTAATCAAATATAACAATCTTAAACTTTGGCGATGATTGCCATTTATTTGACAGGATTTTCGATCCTTTTTCTATTCATCTCTTCCAAAGTTTGAGAGTGACATATATTTTTCATTGTATCACCGTGTCCATTATCAGTAACTCATTTTTATGTTTTTTTTACTCCCACTATTTTCAACCGTTCATTTCTTATTTTGCCAACGTTTCAGTTTCCTTGTGAAATTGAATTGATGATCATATTTTAAAAAAATGTATTATTCAACAATTTCCGACAAAGAGAGAGAACTATTTGTCTAACAGTTCTTGATAATGACTTCGAAATGGAAGTCGAACTTCGAAGAAAAACCATCGATGGATATAAACCTCGAAGAAGAAATTTTCGCATTGAATAAGATTCGTGAAAAACATCCAATTCGACATATATATATATATATATATATATATATATATATATATATATATATATATATAAATATATTTGTTGGGATAGGCTTCTGCGGTCAGAAATGTGCTGGCTGGAACTTCCGGTTGATCCGCGTCTGGAATGGTTTCCTTGTCTACGTTTCGGCTCCCATTTCGGAGATCGATCTCCAGTGATGAAAGCCAGTTAGTGAGACAACTCAGACCTACACGCAAGGTCACTCAGTCTTAAAAATGGCTTCGAAATGGGAGCCGAAACGTACACAAGGAAACCATTCCAGACGCGGATAAACCGGAAGTTATATATATATATATATATATATATATATATATATATATATATATATATATATATATATATATATATATATATATATATATATATATATATATATATATATATACCAGTTAATATTGGGGATAGCAGCAAGTCAAAATGGTACTCTTTTATAGAGGTAATTCTAAGCTTTCGTATTTTTTTACATCTTCGGGGAACTACAAAGAATTATACATGTCAATTTCACATATTTTATGTTCGTGAATTCAATACTTACACCTACAGTGAGGTTGGTTGACATGATTTTCAATTCATTAAATAGTGACATCACAGTAAGAAATTGTAAATAGATGATGAGGTTATTATCAGCTATTTACTTTTTACGAATATAAATCACAGAAAAAATTCTTTCTTAAAATTTCAGTCGAAAACAAAGGACTTGTTGTTTCATATCTAAGGGATATACATCAGATGTCAATAGAAAGGAATCTATAAAGTTCAAGTCAATGTCACCGACTGTAATCATGTAGAAAGTGTTGGAAATTGGTGTATACGAATGTTGTTTCGTCAAATGGGAAAAGTTACATTTCTAGCTATTGATATATTATTGTTTATTGGAAGAGTGTGGTCCAACGACAGTAAGAAGAAATAAATTTCACTTGAATGATTGATATCAGTTTTTTTATTTATACAGTTTTTATCTTGAGATATATAGGCCATTTCCAAAAAGGTTCTCTTAGTCATATGTGTCTCTTCAGCTAATATTTTTGTTAGATTATAATTCATTCGATGGTCAAATTTATTTACAAGATCAGCCAGAACACATCTTTCAGGATGAAGTCTACAATCACTTTCATGTGAGGAAATTCTACTTTTAAGGCATCTATCTGGCCAATATAATTTTTATCATAGTCCTGACATGAAATGCTATATACTACATTTGAAGTAGAAGTTAATGGAATTTTATCTTTTACTTTTGAATAAATTGATCTAATTGGAAATTTTTTTTTTGCGATTTTGATATTGCAGACTGAATGAAAAAGTCTGGATAATCTTGGTGTGATATCCTTAATATATGGAAGTGAAGTAAATGTAGAAATTATAGGATTTGCAGGATTGGTATCAGCAACATTATCATTAGTGGATATATTAAGATTGTTAGATATGATACCTGTTTCAATATTCAATGGTGTGCTGAACAGAATACTTCTCAGTAAGTTAGGTGGATGAGCATTGTCTAAAAAGAGTTTAATGAGTATATGTAAGTTTTTTTGTGAAAAGATTTGTCTGAGATTTCGATCATTCTAGTTTTCATCTGTTTCACAAGGTTAATTTTCATTGAACGCTTGTGATAAGACTCAAAGTTTATATATCTGCCAGAACTGAATAGTTTCCTGTGCCAGTCTATCTGGAATTTTTTCTGTGATTAATATTCGTGAAGCTTCTTATAAATACTAACTTTTTCATCTATTTACAATTTTTAACTGTGATGTTACTATTTAATGAATTGAAAAGCATATCAACCAGCCTGTCGTCCAGCCTA
Source organism: Zygogramma bicolorata (assembly GCA_032362365.1). Classification (NCBI taxonomy): domain Eukaryota; kingdom Metazoa; phylum Arthropoda; class Insecta; order Coleoptera; family Chrysomelidae; genus Zygogramma; species Zygogramma bicolorata. The sequence goes on from JAVJAQ010004223.1 coordinate 536,657, forward strand.
TCGTTTTATATATATATTTGCTGTTCAGGAAGTGCTCGAAAGATGGTCCCTTTTTTGAAAAGTTGATATTCCAAATATTTTCAATGATTATTATCGATAAACTAATTTGAACACAATCGACACAATTCATCAAGGAATGTTAGTGTCTCCATTGCTCAGAAACATATATTATGTTCACATTTGCGTGCCTATCGTCCTCCAGAGTTAGGCAAAAGGCTTTATTCCACCTTCCTTTTTGCATCAATACACAATTGACACACTGGTTTTTCATCGATATGTCACATTTGCTTCTTTCCCAAAAAATATTTTCATTCCTCATAAAAAAACAGACTTTTAATTCCGTGGTGTTATAAGATAATATTTCTTCACCTCATTTCGAGTCGAACTTTTCCACGAAAAATAAATAATTGCTGAAAATCGAATATATTTCATGAATTGTGAAAAAAAGAGGTGGAAAAAAAGTGGAGTGAAAAAGAGTGAAGGTTCAACTCCCGAACGCAGAGATAGAAAGAGAGAAAGAGATACGTTTTGATTTCAGATTCGATTTCTAAGAAAAAATGAGTAGGGTGAAAAGTGTTGTGAAGGATTTCACCCAAAAACATCAAGACAGAACGCAGTATAAAATTCCCTCTCCATCAAAATTCTTGACGTTTCAACATCATTGTTTACGAAACCTTCGGAAAATATTGTTCACGTCTCGAAGGAAAATAACGAAAGAAAACCCGTAACTTTATCTCAATTCAGTTGATGGGCTGTCATAAAAAAGCGTAACTCGATAGGCTGGGAACGAACAAATGATATTTTATGATGAAGCGATCTATCAGCGTGCGCGAAAGTATTATAAATCCTTTACCTTCTGTTCATGAATGGATGATTGGCTTTCGAACTGAATTCTTTCCGATCGCATCTGTATCATGGTGACTGAAGCTGAATGTATTGTTATCAATCACAGAGATGGTATCTTTTACGGGAAATGCCATTTTGCGGTGACGGTGATCGATTGAAAATTCCCACGGGATTCTATGAAATATCGATATCTCTGGTTTCCACACTGCGGGAAAAATAGAAAGGAATTTGTTCAGTCATGTTTTCGATGATACCAGGAGTGATGTGCATCCAGCAAACCGAAAATGGATTTTCGTTCACAGCCAGTTATTCTCTGAAAATTGATGCTGTTTGAAAATATAAGCGAAGCAGATTTAGAACACAAATCAGTTACTCAGTCTTTTCAATACTGTATATCCAACATAAGCACAAGAATCGGATGTGTATTGAGGAGAAAAAGGTAACCGAAATGACTTGAATATTTTGGATTTGAATGGATTAGATATATGAATGGAAAGATGACATTATGATTTCGAATATCGAAATAAGATATGAAATGAGTCGAAAGAAAGAGAATGGAAGGTTCACGTACTGTCTCAGAGAAGCCTACTTTCATAGGGCTTCAAGATCCACTCAAACTCAAAAAATTGTCGCTGGTGTTAGACTTCTGGCAAAATCTCCCAGAAATGGCCCATTTTAAGGCATGTATGCACCCTTCGAAAAACATCACTGAACAACTATTTACAGCAGGGATGACCTATCAGGGCTTTCGACTGTGTCAATCATGACATATTATTGGAGAAGCTTTCTAGGTAGGGAATACGAGGTTTGGCTTTGAGCTGCCTTTCGAATTCCATTCAAAATCGACAACAATATGTACAAATAAATAACAAATCATCCCAACAACGTAGCATCAAAAGAGGAGTTCCGCAGGGATCCGTTTTGGGTCCTGTATTGTTTTTACTATAAGTCAATGACATTGACACAATAAAAGCTCCCGCCTCTTTCACCTTGTATGCCGATGACACATCGGTGGTTTTATCTGGTGAAAATGACGATATGTTGACTAATCAATGTGAACTAACCATAACCGAAATGGAGAATTGGTTTTCAGCCAACTCTCTTTTTATGAACATCGAGAAAACACAGGTGATAAGATTTCATAATAGACAAAAATATTGCAAAGAACTTGTTTTTCATAATTTGCGGACCGATGAGAACTGTATCAGGTTCTTAGGTCTCCATGTTGATAAATGTCTGTCATGGAGGACTCAATGTGAATCTCTTGTCTCTCACTTGAATTCTATAAATATCGTTTCAATTCAGAAATATTAGATATATCCTCAATCTCAACCAACTCCTGAATCTTTATTACGCACAGGTTAATAGCAGACTTCGCTACGGAATTTGCTTCTGGGGCGGGTCATCATCAGCGAAAGATGTATTTATTGCCCACAAAAAAGTTATTAGAAGCATGATGGGACTCACAAGAAGACAGTCGTGTATTGACAGTTTCAAAAATACAGGGATTTCAACGCTTCCGTCTTTATTTATTTTCAAAATGCATTTATATATTTATAACAATAAATCTGAATTCTTAATACGATCAGATATTCACAAAGTAAATACCAGACAAAAAAATAATCTCGATATAACCTATTGTAAAACCAAAATATGTTCGAACACACCTGATGTACTTGGACCAAAAATTTTCAACTCTTTACCGAGCGAAATTCGATATTGCACGCCTGCAGCTCTATTTAAAATACGCTTGATATCGTACTTGAATGAGAAATGTTTATAAAATATAGATTCATTATTTCTTTAGGTGAAATATTTTATTGATTTGTCTTTTATATGTAGTCACGTTTGTCTGGATATGTTTGTGTTTGTATCCGTCATATTTCTATTTTATTTATTCTATTCGAATGATCTATGCATATTTATTATGTATAACCATTTTGACTATTCCTACACAATGTATATTGTCTACAGGAAATAAAGATGATTTGATTTCATTTGATCTTGTCTAACACACCAAACTCATCTGAATCATAATATGAACAACTGTCGCTGTTTGGGAGATGAAGAAACTTCAGATACATATTTTATACCTATCTCGCAGGATCCGAATCAGGTTTTGAATGTTTGGTTTACTCTTGCCATTTCACCTGAGAAATCATCCAAAATAATAAACGCCTTCTTTCGAATTGGTGTGAGCCAGAAATAAACCTCGCGGGTTCAAATTGAACCTAGCCTAACAACCAACTAACATCCTTTCTACTATTCACTGGGGCCATCAAGACTGTCAGTGCTGATATCGGTGAAGTAATCAGCATATGTAAAATACCTCAGGAGAAACCCATTTCATATGAGAATAGAAATGGAAATTGTCATAAACAAAACTCTGAACCTAAGGGTTGGGAAGAGAATCGTTTTTGAAATTTGAGGATATAGAAAAAAGACGGTGAACTGACTTGTGCAATAACTAAGATTGATGCGATATTGTTCAGAATATATGGCGACACTTTTATGTCATTTTCACGTATCTATGTATCGTACAGTTTTTCTCAATTTCATTGCTAGTTAACGCCAATTGTCAGCCATTATAAACAACGTCAAATTTCATGTTTGAAATTGATTAATTTTTTTTTAAAGACAGATCCCACTTTCAGTTGATTTTGAATACTTTTATTGCTCATCGTGGATTTGAGTTGATTCATTATTTATAATTCTTTTCGTTTTTTATTCAGTGGTGCATAAGGTTTATTCGAAACTTGTGATATAGTAAGACGTGTGATATTCCCGCTTTTTTTACTCACCAGAAGTCTAAATAAGACACAGATACGACTTGCCATGTGCAATATCTACCGATAGTATATAACCTGTGATATAATATATACTGCCATTCACGCAATGATCTTAAATCATAATGAAAACGTGAAATTTTTTCCATTTTGAAGAGTTGACGAATTGCCTTTCAACTCGAGGTAGTTTTGTTGTCATATATCTCTACGTTTAAAGATATTCTCACAAAAACTTGTATTCCGTTGTGTGGTATACAAATGAGGAAATGAAAGGCGGCGCTTTTTCCTGATTCAGAAGTTATCGCTTTTCAAATTTGGGAGGACAAGCCAATTTTACCTTTTCTGCATCATAAAATCAAAGAGGCGCACGTTCTTACACTTGCTGCGGACTATTTTTTTCACAAATATTTCCATTTTGGAATTATATTTGACGTTTAGTTGGGAAATTGGAACCGATCGATCGAAAACTACATTCTTTGATTCGAGCAGTCAACCAAATAAGCAAAATCTGATGTCATATTTATGAGGAACGAAATCAAATGAAAGGAACACAATCATGAGAAATTTGGCCGGTATTCTAAACAAATAATATGGGCTATCGATCGGTCAGCGTCCAAAAGTAAAAGTATAGCCAGACGACTGGTAGGTTGTTCATACATTTCCTAGAAAATTTGTAATCCTTATCGTTGCAAACGCCATCTCGACTGATTAGATGTCGAAAGGTCATGATAGTAGGCATGTATTGTCATTTTCATCCCAAATTCCATAGGTATAAGTCCCAACACCAGGGTTCTAAGGCAGCTTAGAAATAACCTATTCATTTTGACTACGTAATTTCTAGCTTATGAAATATCTTGGAATTATCAGAAGTTTCAATTTATCATATAAACTTGATCTTAAATGTGTGATTTTTATGAAGCTTTTTCCTTTGCAATTTCATTATTAATTTTGTTATCGAAATAATTTTCATGTGAATTATTGCAACCACAATAATGATAATACACTATCGTTATATAGGTCAGACTTCTAAAACACACAAATCGTCATTTGAAAAATTCAGAAATTAGATTGGGGAGAGCTTGAAATGGACTTTCGTTACAAATATCGAGTTTTCTCACGTTTTCATCAGTTCAAGGAGTATTCAAGGTGAATAGTTTTCTGTGGAAAACCCTGTACATTTATAGAAGTGGTGGAGAAAAGTTATGGGATTGTAACTTGAAATCATTGAATACAAACATAAAAACATAAAATGTCAACGTTGAATTGGATTATGAATGCCTATTTACAAAAAGCATAATATATATGGTTTTTCCCTTCTCTCGCATTTGCTCTCTGCTTGTATGAACTAACTGTGTGTCAACACATTATAATCATATGGTTAATCAGCGAAATTCAAATTAGCCAGAAGCTAAAGAAAATTAACTCCTGATGAATTTTGTCCATTAGAAAAGTCCAACTTTGTAACTCTGTGCGGAATCAAGAGTTTTCTTGGCAAGTGGGTTAATTGCTTTGCCGGGTGACTGAAACTTTCTGCATTGAAAATCATGAGAGATTTGCATGATGTTCGCTCCAAAGAGGTCATTAAGGCAATAGGCCAATCCGAACCTAATTCTAGAGGACGGTCAGGATGCCATCAATTGCTACTTTCGGTTATTAACCTTCTGCGAAATTACAACGCAACCACCGATTACGGTTTGAATTGATCTAATCCAGTATAGGGGTAGACCCGAAACAGGTGAGGCAATTTGATATATTGGAATAAGCTCAAACATCGGAAGGGACCCCGGAAAAGGTCATTTCCATTCGCTCTTGGAATGGCAAATCGGAAAAATGATATGAATCTCACTCAAGTGTGGAGCTCGAAAATATATCTATAACTTATCTCAGCTTTTTCTGTATAGAATCTTGTTATGACATGATTTGCAGGTGACTTTAAAAACGCTCGGAAATTAATTTTTTGTTTTTTTTCACTAACAATCAAGACTTATTCAAGTGGCTACATTGTGGCGGAGGTGCGAGTTTCAAAATGGGAATATCTCTCTCAGAACAAGCACTGCTCGCGTTTTCGATCACTTTCGATAGGAAATCGGTATTTTCTACAGTGGAATTTAAGAAATTTTCTTCTCACACTGATGATTAGTTTCAATCTTGTTCACTCCATACCATTTTGTGGAACGGTTATACAGGGTGAGTCAACAAGATTCCCTCGGTCCATTGCTATCAGGGGCAATAATTTTTTGAACTGCTCAATTTTTTTTCGCAGTTATATCGATAAAAACTATCTTTTAAAATTATTTTCTTGCGTACTGAGTGATTCAGCCGAGCGTGGACAACAAAAGTTATATTTTTTTCAATGGAACACCCAGTATATGAATACGTTATTCGATTCCACATTTTTTACCTCTCCGAGGAATTTTTATTTTCGAATTTCCATTGCAGCGTTGCGTTATTCCGAAAAAACCGATTTTGCAGACAATATTTTTTTAATTCACCACCCGCACAATTACAGCAATTGACTGGATTTTTTTCAAGGGATAGTAAGTCAACATCACTATGATAATTTCTGGTATCTCAACTTTCGGATGCAATATATACGGTGCTCGGTAAAACCGGTCAAGTTTCATTCATTTTCAAACAGACATAATTCAAGTTTTTCAAATGGAACACTCTGTATTTTTTCATTTGTATGAAATGCTCTAACATTCCACTACATTTTTTATCAGAAGTATACTATACGAAAAACTATCATTTAACACATTATACCCAGTTTTAGTAATTGTTGTAACCACAAAAATGCATTTTCTTACTCGTTCACTTACTCAAATTTGTTTCTCGAATATTGAAACTAATTGCTAGTTCATTAACATTTTTTATACCATCTAGTGGTAGTTAATAGCGGTTTCAACAGTAAGAAATGCGTTAAAATCCTAAAAAATATCTATACTGCCTTTTTCTTCAAAAAAACAGGTATCCATGACTGACATCAAAAAATTAAACTCGGAATTTGTCAATAACGCTGTGTTGGAGTTTCTTCCGCATTTTACATTGAATTCTTTTCATTATGAATTATGTGTTGGGAGATATGGTGCAAATGGTCTATGCTTTGAGGGAAAGTGACGGAAACTGCCTCCTTGCATCTAGGATTTACAAAGAGAAATAGGCCCAAAGGAGACAACCAGATAAAAGGGCATTTCAGGCTCTAAAAAGAAGATTTGAAAGAACTGGCAATGTCAATCATGAGAAATTTGAACGTGTTTGCCCTGTAACAAATGAAAAAAATACATTTCAAATTGCTCTTCATCTCTTTGAAAATCCCTATGTGAGTTCGAGACCTGAGCAGGAAATTAGGATTTTCTCAAACCAGCGTGTCTCGAATGATACGAGCAAGCAAATTTCATCCTCATCATATGCAATTGATGCAAGAGTTAAGTAAGAGGAAGAGATTTTGAAAAACGTTTTCAATTCTGTCGATGGGGCTTAGGAAAGATCAATCAGGAAAATTATTTTTTGGATTTCGTGTTATTTTCTGATGAAGCGACTTTCCATAAAAATGGAACTGTGAATCGGCATAACATGCATTATTATGCAACGGAAAACCCCAATTTTGTTCGTTGCATGAACCATCAACAGCGTTGGTCACTGAATGTTTGGGATGGAATACTCGGAAAAAGAGTTATCGGTCCGTATTTTTTGGATGGGCATCTAACTGGAAGAAAATATGTTAGATTCCTTCGGCATGAGTTCTCGAATTTATTGGACGAGGTTCCATATGGAACTAGATTTAGAATGTGGCTACAACAAGACGGTGCGCCACCACATTTCAAAACTGACGTACGGGAATACCTCAACGATCATTTCAATCAAAAATGGATAGCTAGGGGTGGGCCTGTGGCGTGGCCACCCAGATCACCTGACCTAACCAAAATGGCTTTTTTTATGGGGGTATATCAAATGGATTGTTTACCAAACTCCTCCAACATCTATAGAAGACATGAAACGAAGAATAACTAGAGCTTTCAGGGAAATCCCAGAGGATATGCTGGATCGTGTGGAGAATTCGTTTGAAAAGAGACTGACATTATGTTGCAGAAAATGGTCGCCATATTGAACATCTTTTGGTCTCCCCTAATCAATACAAAATTTATGCGTTATTGTTCAGATTGATTGATTTTGGAGTTACAATAATTAATAAAATTGGATATATTTTGTGAAATATCAGTTTTTCGTATAGTATACCTATGATGAAAAATATGGTGAAACATTTCATACAAATGAAAAAATAAAGGGTGTTCCATTTGAAAAAGTTGAGTTACGTCTGTTTGAAAATGAATAAAACTTGACGGGATTTACCGATATATTGTTTCCGAAAGTTGAGATTTCACAAATTCTCATTGTGATGTTGACTAACTATTCCTATAAAAAATCCTCTCAATTGCTGTAATTGTGCGGGTGGTGAATTAAAAAAATATTGTCTGCAAAATAGGTTTTTCCGTAATAACTTGGCAACGCTGCAATGGAAATTCGAAAATAGAAATTCCTCGGAGAGGTAAAAAAATGTGGAATCGAATGAAGTATACATATACTGGGTGTTCCATTGAAGAAAATATAACTTTGGTTGTCCACGCTCAGCTGAATCACTCAGTATGCAAGAAAATAATTTTGAAAGATAGTTTTTATCGATATGACTGCGAAAAAAAAATTATCAATTCAAAAAATTGTTCTCCCTGATAGCAAGGACCGAGGGAATCTTGATGACTCACCCTGTATAAAACTAATTTTCATTATACACCAATTTTTTTGGTTAACCAGAAATAGTGATAATTTCCTTGAAAATGACAGAAGTGTTCTACATAACTGCTTACGTAATAGATACTGAAATACATCTGTTATGGCATTTTTCAGAATGGTTGACCCACACTGAACATATTTCATGAACTCTGCCTTCGGTTTGGAACCAAATGGGGCCAGGATTTCCATTCTTATGCCAGATCAGATTTTATAATATTCTTGTCGCAAGTCCCATAAATTGTTAGTGGAACTTACAAAACTTGATATGGCAACTGAAGTCAGCAGTTGAAGCACTTTCAGATTTAGGATTAATTCTACATAAATTTTATCTCAGTTGGTTACAGAACGGGTCTTTTTATTGTACCTCAGTGAGCATAAGTTAGAACATGAGAATGAAAACATTCAAAAAAAGTTTCCAATATCTTGATTTCATTTTAAGTACTGTTTGAACGTCATCATTTTGTGGTGGATCAATATTTGTTCCGAAGTTTTCTGGGTGTGTAACCTACCACAATCTGAAAATATATACAGTGTGGTCCACTAAGTCTGCAACAAAAGGGAAACTTTTTTATTATCGATTTCTCAGAAAATTTTATTCTTGACAAAAGTTGGTGCATGTTCCAAAACTATACCAACTGTACCTGAAATGGCTTCATGACAATCACCATACAGGATAGGCCAAAAAATATAAATTTTGTTCAAGAGTAAAGTACCCTTATTTCAGAAAATATAGAAATATGTTGAGGAGAAAAGTTGTTGCTTAGAATTAAAAGTTATGTTCAGATACGAAGTCATGGCCTGCTATTCGAATTTTTTTTTTGGAAAATTTTGAATTACCCCCGTATGATACATATTTTTACTATTTTGATTCAATATGTATTTGAAGTAGCTACAATCAAATCGGTTTGGAGTATTTCTTATTGAATTAAAGTGAATTTGTATCATTTACATGGATTTGTATTTTTTTAGGTGACCGTCAACTTCTTGTTTGTTGCAACGATATTTAACTCTAAAATAACACAAATATTTTTATGTAGTTAGTAAAGTATTTGCCCCGTTAAATAAAGTATTTGTGTTATTTTAGAGTTCTGTTAAATATCGTTGCAACAAACAAGAAGTTGACGGTCACCTAAAAAAATACAAATACATGTAAATTATACAAATTCACTTTAATTTGATAAGAAATACTCCAAACCGATTCGATTGTAGCTACTTCAAATACATATTGAATCAAAATAGTAAAAATATGTATCATACGGAGGTAATTCAAAATTTTCCAAAAGAAAAAAAAATTCGAATAGCAGGCCATGACTTCGTATCTGAACATAACTTTTAATTCTGAGCAACTTTTCTCCTCAACATATTTCTATATTTTCTGAAATAAGGGTACTTTACTCCTGAACGAAATTTTTATTTTTTGCCTATCCTGTATGGTGATTGTCATGAAGCCATTTCAGGTACACTTGGTATAGTTTTGGAACATGCACCAACTTTTATCAAGAATAAAATTTTCTGAGAAATCGATAATAAAAAAGTTTCCCATTTGTTGCAGACTTAGTGGACCACACTGTATAGGCACACTGTTCAAGGAGCACATGAGTGGTTGCAATTTTTCTTTCACAGGAACTTTAATCGATACTGAATGTAGCTACGAATTGAAAGAGCTGAAATTTCGTATTTCATTATAACAAAATTGTTAGTGGATACGAAATTAAGTGGAATATATGACCAAGTTCCATTCTCTTCATAGTAAAAAAATATGAACTGATGATGATGGATATAATCAATCCGTAACACCGAATTGGGAGTTCATAATTCAAGATCTCAAAGAAATCACGAAATAATTTCATTACATTGTTTGAAAAAGACGTTGCTTGGTCAATAAATGTTTGACGCTGTATTCACAATGAGGTTAACTGAAAATTTCGGTACTTCTCTTCAATTCATGGTGAATGAAGTTATAATATGTTGATTTATGTGAAAACTAGTTTTCAAAATGGCTCAATTGAAATATACGATGTAGCTCGAACGTGCCTATTTTTTTTTTATTTATCCCAATAAGCAACGACCAGCGAACAGGACTGTACACTATACTCGTATCAATTTGTTTGACACAGAATAAAGTATTAGGAAACTGCAGTGGATTTCTTGACTTCCGTTCTTCCAGTGTCGGCCGATATACTTTCGATGTTGACCATAGAATTGGTGGAAGCAATCTGGGACTGATCAAAGATTTACATGATAGGAGGCTTCTCGATGCAATCGAAAGTCTGGAAATAGTAGTGTAGTGGTAATAAGAACAGTGACAGAGGGCCGATTCTATTTAACTCGCTGTTCAGTCCTATCTTGAAGAATTCGTTGAAAGACTTGAAATGCCGGAAAAAGTACGATAGGTAAGAATGATGCAAGTAGTATCTGTCACTGCCTTTGAATGTAGGATACATAAATAACTAACCCTAGTCTTCAGATTCAGTATGAATTTCCCTCTCCTGAAGATGATAACCTCGTTAGCGAAACGCGCATCGAGAGCGAGTTATATTAGTTTGATGTCAAGGTGATAATTGATCCCTACAAAAAAATTTCACTTCCACACTTCACTTACAACTGACAGTTCCTTCCTGGAGAGGGTCACTTCACATAATGTTGATTCATTTGAAATGCTACCTCAGCTCCTTTAAATTAGGTTCAATCCAATGAATTGATGACCTAACTCACTGTGGTAAACAGCAAAATATATCGAATTTCATATTCTTCAGGCAATTGATTCCTGTTGGGCGTCCCCGAAGTCAAGAAGGTGATATATCTGGGCACTTTTATTAGTGGAAATAAGGGCCAGCCGCTTCCATGATAGTTTTTCGTGAAATGTTTCGAATTTGTTAGAATTACTTAAAAGAAAATTATGTGCTTTTATGAATGCAAGCATTTTCTTGCTGTGATGAATGATTATGGAATTATAATCCATTTCGGTATATTCCTTTTTTGGATTTTTGGTACCATAAATTTTTCACTTATGATTTTCCTCAGGCAAAACTTTTCACTTTCTTAATCCATTCCATTAGGCAGGAGCGTATTTTAAAAACTATGTTAACTAAGTATGTATAACAATAAATCTGAATTTGAAAGTGATCATTACACTCACGAATATCACACCGGACACAAATTCAACATGATCCTTCCAAAACATAGGCTAAAACATACAGAAAAAGGGGCACACTATGCAGCGATTGAATTTTATAATCACCCCTCAAAAAAATCTGTTCGAAATTATTCTTTAAAAACGTGTTTTGAACTGCTGTGTGATATTGAGCAGTACTTTTCAGGGGAGATTTTGTCAAATGGTTTTTCAATGTCGGTCTTTTTCATTTTTTATTTTTTTGGGTCCTCTCTTTATATTGTATAAAGGTACGTGTTTGTGTGAAGGTGTTTTATATATATATATATATATATATATATATATATATATATATATATATATATATATATATATATATATATATATATATATATATATATATATATATATATATGGTGTGTGAATACACTGTTTTATTTCATATTTTCAGACGATACAAAAGTAATTGAATTTTCGGTGATATTTTATACAGGGTGTAACTGAATAAGTGTCAAACATTTAAGGAGGTGATTCCTCATCGAAAAAAAGATAGGATCTTTCATATAAAGAAACTTCATTAGAGCATCCCTTGTTTAGATACATCCCCTGAAAGGGGGTACATAAAATTTGTCTAACAATTTTTTTCACAAGCACTTAAAAAGTTACAATATTGAAATTAACCCAAAGTTTTGTACTACCAAAAAGACACTCAGCCAGTAATTTATTTGGTTTACCCCATTGTTGCAAGTGGTGGAAAACTCAACCTCTGAAATTTATTTCCAATGTAACTTTTTTCTCATTATTTGTTTACCATTTAAAAATTTATTTCCGATAGCCTGTTTCATTAAAAAAAAATGTTCCTTGGGTTTTTGCCCATAATTCACCAGTTGTTCGTAGTAAATTATTTTACGAACAACTACAGAGATACATCTTCATAAATGTGAAAATACTAAACTAATCTATCTAGTAGGTCGCTATTAGCGATAGTGACAATTAAATTGGTATGACGCTGTTAGTTTGTGAATTTTCGTAATTGAATCAATACACAGTGCTTGTGAAAAAAATTGTTATACAAATTTTATGTAACCCCTTTAAGGGGCTGTATCTCAACAAGAGATGCTCCAATGAAGTTTCGTTATATGAAAGATCCTATCTTTTTTTCGATGAAGAATCACCTCTTTGAATGTTTTACACTTTTTCAGTTACACCCTGAATATTCATTAGTATATTTTTTGTATAAATCGAAACCTCGTACTTTTGCCTTCCATCGAAAGTTTTCTCTTCAGTTTCATTCAGACCGCTCAACAAACGTAATTTTTTCTTGCCTTTGAAAGGGAGGAATTCATTATTCACATATTGCGCTCTACCTCGCAGCAAAGGCCATAAGAATGACGTTGACTCATCTAATAAAAGTCGTATTTGCCAATTTCGCCGTGTTTGTCTTCCGCCAGGGAACTTGAATCATAAACTTGGCCGCTGCAGTCCACGTATTGATCGATCTGGCTGAGCGCACGAGTAGAGAAAAGCATCCTAGAAGGCGAACGCGATTCATAAAACTCAAGAAAACAAAATGAAGTTGGCAAACATTTCATGGCAAAAACTGCTTCGGGCTTTAGAAACGTATGCTGTAGTTTCTCGATGCAAATATCTTTGAACTCTCGTCCCCGAAAGTTTCTATGAAAAATCAACGATGGAAATAATGAGGCTTTATTTGATATTTATGCCGTATTCATTCAAATTAAGTTTGTAGTATTCAAGATGAGGAGAACAATAAATTTGATTTTTTACCCTTTGATGTGGAACATTTGTTTTGTCACTCAACTGAACTATAAACTTGGCCTCTTCCTATTTCACATATGCTCGCCATTTTGCTTCGCATCAGATATATATATATATATATATATATATATATATATATATATATATATAAAGTGGGAGCCGAGTTTATTTTCTTCCTCCGGACTTTATATTACTTTATATTTTTTTTCTAAAGCCAAAGTGCTTAATCTACAAAGAAGCAACCTTTTTGGCCATGCTTTTCGGTCAAACATGAAAAATTTAATTTCAAATATTGTAGTAAAAATGAAATGACATCCAGTTCTATTGTTATGAAGCAATTAGCTTTAGAAAATAAATTAGCTTTAGAAATAAAGTCCTGAGGAAGGAAATCGAAAAAGCTCCATAGAGGAAAGGTATTCAACTCCCACTCTACATTCTGAGTTCTATGACAGAATTGGCCTTTTCTAATTTCCAATTATCTGGTCTTTACATAACATAGTTAATTAATCTTCTTCAATTGAATTCTGTAGCGAATCGTCTGCTACTAGAACTGCAGCTTTGTCAGGTATAACACAATTATCTCATTCATTGATGTCATCAATGAGAAAGTCGTCGACTAACTTTACAGAGAGAATGAGCTTGAGAATTCACAGGAAAACAAAAGCCATGTCGAATTCAAGGTTGTGAATCTGATAAGTAGTACCTGAACGTTAGCAAGTGTGTACTCATGTTCTATTGCAGTATTGGAGTTTCCACTCTATGCAGTTTAGTCCTGAATCAAATTCAATTACCATGAGTGAGTGGGTTAACTGCGATGTAATTTACTAGGAGCCAATTGCACCGCTTGGCATTAATCGTGGTTTATCTTAACTAGATTTCGTTGCTATGGATTTGCCAATCAGATTCTTTGTTCCTTAGTGATTGAACCTAGCTAAGTTTAAACCTTCATTAAATAAAGCTGTGCAATTGGCACTATGAGTTAACGTTCTGTCAAACCATCCGAAATATTATATTAACCCTTGCATACCAGGGGTATATATTGGTATGGTGGTGTCCTGACTCGAAACAGTTATAGGTGGGAATGCTACGGCTCGTAAATGATAATTCGAAGGTATTGATTCTCCTGGCTGATAATCGAAAACATTTTGAGTCACTCAAGGCTATTTGTATCGAATATTCGAACCTTGCAAGTAACAGTTTTTTGAACTCGAAGTTGAGCTGTTCAGAGAAAAAATTCTGCTGTGAGAGTAAATACCCACAAAATTCTGTTGAAGAGAGCTAGTCTCTTCATTACAGAAATCAACATATTCTCAATTATATGTGAAGTTTAAAAAATATACCTCTGTTTTAATATAAGTGTGTATTTTTGCATACAGAAAGTGGTAGATTCAACTGATATAACAGGTTGTTCGAGAAGTTGGCTACTCAATTTCACCCCCTTGAAATATATGAGTTGAAGAGCTTGCACTTTTCAACAAAAAATGTGAGTCGCTAACCAATTGCTACATCTTCAACTCAAATAAAAAAAAATGGTCGAATATTTTTTATTATTGCTGTATAGAATAGCAGTTTCAATTTTCTTTTTTACTATTGATGGCAGAAACTTTGAGTCGAATTTTCCTCGGTGAGTTTAATAAATTTTCTTAACTAAAAATAATACTTCAAACATTGTCGAGATTTCTGCAAAACCATAGTTTATTTGACGATAGTGTCCAAAAAATGAACATTTCTCTCACTGAGGTACTCCACGTATTTTGAAGCGAACAAAAACAAAAAACTCACTATGAAATATGGAGCCTTCCTTGAAGATTGAGTTCAAGTGAAATGAATCTATCGAGCTCAGCCTTTAGAAATAGAGATGGATCTGAATGTTCGAAGATGAAAGGAAAGGTGGCGAAGCGAGTAATGACTATAGACGTACACATTCCACTTCGCATGAATACTACCATAATTGTAATTAACAATATCAGAAATTCTCGTGAATGAAATGAGAAACACTCATCCTGAAATTATCAGTATCTAGTTTTGATTCTGGGCAAAGTGTCATTTTCATGTGTGCAATGGGATAATTTTGAAACATTTGAATTGAAGGTGGAATAATGCAACATCAAATTCCTCCTCCATGTCCAATAGAGC
The DNA here is from genome assembly GCA_032362365.1 of Zygogramma bicolorata. Lineage (NCBI taxonomy): Eukaryota > Metazoa > Arthropoda > Insecta > Coleoptera > Chrysomelidae > Zygogramma > Zygogramma bicolorata. The sequence goes on from JAVJAQ010004223.1 coordinate 552,104, forward strand.
ATTATGCTTTGTTCCGTAGTTTTCTGGGGTTCTAAATCTATACAAGTGCAGAAGGGTATATTTTGAATCTACCCCGAAAAGTTGCTGCACCTATTGAAAAACAGTTCCTTTTGGATAGAACAAGTCCAATTAGTCAGTAACTTCTCGTATAACTCAAATTTGACTATCAAAAAAATGATGAAAACTAATACATATATGAAAATACTTATCGTTAACTAACATATATATGAAAATACTTATCGTTACCGTTTCGGAAACTAAATTCGATTCCGTTCTCAAAACTTAAACGCAAATTCCAGTTCAAATGCAAATATTTCTTGTTGAGAATCTTCGTAATTGACATTTGTCAAATATTTCAAATCTGTCCTGTCCTTCAGGAGGGGCAGCCATCCGCGATCCATATCAACGAACTTTCGTTTCCTGCCATTGCTCTCTTTTGTCATAATTTTGGTGTCGTTCCATTCTACTGTGTGATCTCCATCGGCTGTAAGAATGTGTTCTGATAATTTAGAACCACCTATGTGTCTGTTCCTGATGTACATATTGTGTTCACTCTTTCGCACTTCCAATGGTCGAGACGACTCACCGATATATTTTTGACCGCACGAACAAGGAATTTTATAAATACAATTTTTTGTGTTTTTCGTTCTCGTTTGTTAAGTGTCAGTATTGACCGCAAAATATTTGTTGTTTCGAATATTGTTCTAACATTATACCTGTTGCCGATCCGTTTCATCTTTTCAGGTAAACGAGGGACACAAGGGTATAATATTCGGTACATGTTATGTATTTTGTCTAGGTTGTGTCTTCATTGTGGACTGTGTTTGGACTTTCAAATTCTGTCAAAGTTTTTTCTATGAAAGTGGTAGGTGAAAGTTAATGTCACATAAAACCATAGCAAATCAGAGCGAACAAGAATCGCAAGTTATTTTCAATATTAATATAATTGAACTACAGAGGGAAACATTTCCATTTCCTTGATAATGTGTAGAAGATTCTGAAAATTTTCTGAATTCTTCAACCACTTATACACCAACAATGATACCTACAATTTGGGATCCTTGTGTTCACCCTCCCGGTTTATGAAATTCTCTCAGAAAATTAAATGGATCTCATTTCCTTCGCCACTATCTGAATTTCGTCGCAATCTTATTTTAGAAACGGAATCCATTGTCGGAAGTTCCAGTGATATATAGTTTTTGAACCGAGTCATTACAGCCAATGCCTACTGCTAACCGTTCAAACGAATCGCGTACACTTGCACAAAGCGTTGGGTTCCTCATAAATATAAAATTCACAGACGTTGTCGTCTGTCATGGTCTCATACCTTCAGTTCTGAATTGAACTTCATACATTCCTGACGTAAAGGAAAGACCAGGATTCAAGTGAGTATGCCGTAGATAATTGTTTTCGAAATACGTAAGGGAAGAAACGGAAAGTTGATTCTTGAGGAGATGTAAGGAGTTGGTACCAATGCTTTCAACCAAGATCGAAAAAATCTTACAACGAGGGATAGCTAATTTGCCAAAAAAAACAAAAATCAAACTGAGAAAAATAAACTAAGGCTCTTAATCGTTCTGGACAATTGATTTGATCATCTAAAAACTATTGAATAATGATGAAGAATTTACATAACTGATCAATTTCAACTCCAGCAAAACTTAACAATGAAAGAAATAACGTACCTTACCAAAAATAAAACTGGAGGGAGATAATGAAAAGTTCCGAACTAAATTTGCTCATATTAATATCAATAATCGCCTTCTGATGAAAACCAGTCTTCTGAATGTCTTTTCATTATTTTTGGGGACGATTCATCTGATTTTTTATGTATCTTCAGGATCACAAGAAATTCATCTCCCTATAGGTGAGGACATTGTATGAACCAGAATGGAGAGGATATGGATTCATATTGATTCGCAAGCGTCTTTGAAAGAAATTCCAAAACCTGACTGTTCGGTTATAAAAACCAAAGGTCAAGTCAACGGTAAGGAAATTCTGAAGTAGGAATGACTAAGAATAAAAACGAGCATGAAAATACCTTTAAAAGAAAGAAGCGAGATTATGACTGAATGTATAAGATCAATGTATCTGTTGATGCCCAACTCCCCACATAGGATCATTCTCATAAAATCCGATCTGTCAGTTGTAGATCATAAGGAGCTGACGAAATATCTTGTTACGAAACGGTTGAATAATTTTTTGAAGACCACGTTTGACAATTGGTCGCAATGTCTTGTTCTTGGCCAGCATACAAATTCACCAAATTATATATTCCCATCTTCGAAGCCTCATCAGGTCCACATTCACAACGTCCAATTTTCTTTCTCTGAAAGGAAAACCAGCAAGTACAGTACGTAGGGTAATTTGCATAACTTTACAAGAGACAAGAAGACACTGCCATCAAATAATTTATATGCAATAGTGTTTCTGCTTGAAAAGGAAGTTTCTGAACTCTGTGGCTGTTGTTATATATCAAAAATATTCTTCTGCCAATGTTCTTCACCAAACGAATTCTATTATCAGTCGATATCATTCCTGTAAAGGATCCTCAGAAATTCACCAGAATAAAAAACAATCACTAATGTTAAATTGAAGTGATGCTAGCCATTCTACTAGTTCAGTGTTACTTTCAATTTCTTAAGGTTCTGTTGGTTCAAATATGATTGTGGTTTTTTATATGAATGCAGTGTTACAAAACAGCGTACTGAGGTAGTTCTGCATATGAAAAACCTACCTTATTGGTTAACAAACCTCAAGGACAGTTCAAGGATTGCTAAAGATGGAAAATGTAGTTCGAAACATCTTCAGATGATCATACAAGTAGTTGTATAAAAACTAATAGATTTTGTTTAATACTTACTAATTCAGCCAATTCTCCTTGAATTCTCTGAAAGACGATAGAGAGTACCCACCTATAACAATAAACATTATGTCAGTTTCGAAAAATCGTACTATTGGCATTAGTAGTAGTAAATGTTATATATGCTTTTTTATATCGAAATCCGTCGATATAAACCGAAGTCTTGAGCAAATAGGATTTGTTACTAACTCCCTACGTCATTGATCAGGAGCTGCCTGGCTATTTCCAAAACAACAGAGGGTAATTCTCGTGAGAAAAATATTTGTCCTATTGGGGGATCGAACCTAGAAACACAATATATGAAATAAAAAATTACATGCTTGGAATTTGTACCCTTTTATGATGAATAATTGCACATACACATTTTCCAAAAAATCTCATGAATACTGAAATAATCGAAATATCTGTGCCAGATAGATGGTTCTACGTTCTACGAGTCATAGGTCTCCTCAGTATCAACACTGGGCAGATTTCTCAGGCGCAATGCATTTCGACCTCTAATCCTCTAAAGAAAGCCTCTGAGTGAAATAAAATACAGTTGTGAATTTGTTTGCTCAGGCTGATGATTTTTTTTTTCAGGTACTTCAGGTTTAAAAAAATTTATTTTCAAGGAAAAAAGCATGCAGTATAGAGTTGTTGAGAGAGGTAGATACACAGAAAGTCAAAAAAGAAAAATAGCTTCAGTAACAGCGGAAAACTCGGGAAGGCATTTCTAGCCCAGAACTTCACTGAGAAGTGTCGATGAAAATTAATTAAATAAAAATGTTTGATTACAGTTGCAACAACAATAAATTATCACTCTGCAACTTCAGTACGGAACTTCAGAAACCTCACCAGATGGATTTTTCTGAGTTAGACACAAATGTAACGTTATATCACAAAATATATGGAAGGAGGATAATCACAAAAGCATATATATTGGGGTACATAAATAATAAAGAGTTTGACTTTTTTTTTTAAGAATATATGACTCACTGGCCGACCCGTGCCCACTTTGTTAGAGGTTAAATATTTTTGTGATGCAATTATATTGTGTATTTCTTAGTACTAAGTTTTATCAGGTTCATCACATGGCTCTGCTTTCTGAGCACACTCGAAAGATTGTTGATATTATTCGAAAATGTTATAAACCGCCTTATTCATCCCATTATGCAATGAGTTTCAATGAAACACGAACACGTCTCCCATCTATATTCTGTTAAAGGAAGTTAATGCAAAATTTCAAGTAGATTGGACTAATGAATAACGTTGTCCCATACAAACTTTGCACCCGCTTTCCACTCCCTTAGGGGTGGAATTTCGAGAAACTCTTCCTTATCGGATGCCTACGTCATACAAAGAACATACCCTCCAAGTTTCAGATCTCTACTATCAGCGGTTTGGACTGGGAGAAAGCAGGGGTAGTCAGGTATTCACCAAAAAGCATTTTATATGTATAGTATACAGAAAAACCTTCATGATTCAAATATGGAAGCTGGCTATATGGTATCCCAGACTTTTCAGTCGAACTGATGGAAACCAACATTTTTAGTGAACATTATGTTCGTCTATAACGAACCGTTTTGTCAGCGCACACCGTTAAAACATCACATCTCGCCCGCTTTTCTTCGACGTTATTTACATATATACTACCATATCTCACAAAAGTTTTGTCCGAAAATAATTAAATATAAGCTATGTCACGCCTGAATAGTGTAGCTTTCTGTTAGTTGAAGAAATTTCATAATCGGATCAGTATTTCCGAAGATTACCACTTACAAACAGAGTCAGAAACGACCTCTTTATAATATTAGTATAGAGATATCTGATTTCAACCCAAAAAAAGTTGCACTTTGGAAGTGCACTCATTGGGTTTCAATTTGAATTCTGCTATCTTTGTCGGAATCATTTCCTCAACATTATTAAGTCGATCAAGTAGTCCTCGATATGATTCCAACAAATATAAAGAATCTTATCGCTTATAATCGCACGAGTGCATAAAAATTACCGATAATTTTGCAAGAAAGCGTGATATCTAAAAATTGCAAGAGTTTATTTTCATATTTTGGCGAAAGTGCCCGAGTCCGAAGGACTAGTACCTAGTCTACGGGCAGATGGCACAGCAACGGCTATTTTGCTAGTTGTTTGTATCAGCCTAGGTCTAGGGAATAAACTCTGCTCGAATATGATTTTTAATTATGGGAAGTCATCGACTTATGTTCATGATAGCACTGCCTTGCACTGACGAGAGGTCAAATAGCCCGAAACCGGTCTGCAAGTGTGTCCCGACCCAATAATTGAAAATCAATTCTGGTAGTTGTATCGCCAAGAGCATATGTGGAATTTCTTCTGTGAAGAATCCCGCACTAACACCTGTTGGATGTAATCCAATGCCCTTCGTGGTATTAGCCAGGGGAGTAGTTGTTTTCTAATAGGTGTTAGTCCGTCAACCTACAGTGTAGGTGAGTTGAGGCTGGCCTGAACAAATTGTTCATTTTTAGAATATTTGATTTGAAGGCCAGTCTTCAAGCATACCCATGAATATTTATGTTATTCTTTCACAAAATATGAAAATAACCGAATGCAATTTGTATAAGATATCACACTTGAATGCAAAATTATTTGGTCATTTTTATGCACGAATGTAATTCATTGGACTATTTCACGAATAAAGAAATTCTCAAGGAAATGTTATTTTTTGTTCATTTATACTTTCCTCTATAGATTGTATGGAGCACTCACCAAAACGCGAAATGTTTTTATGGGACATTTTATATATGAGGGAAATATTCGAAATAAGTTGGATTTGCTCATTTCTTCACACTCTATAGGACAGAAGGTCGGCGACTCAACTTTTCTATATGAAGTTCATGAATGTTGCTCCAGTCCATTGAACAGTTAGATTTGGGGATGAGTTTTTCAGAAAACACAATTTAATTTTTTTAATAAGTGGGGAATGTTAGGGTATGCTTGACTTTTAGTTTGTGGGGGCGCCACCCTTGGCTCTACCTGCTAAGATATTCATCATACTGAAAATGTATTGAACATTTTCTGTTGCAGTGTCTGTAACTTCATTTTTGTTACTTTTTATTGTAAAATCAAAAATAATATAGTTATGAACGATACTAGTTGAATATTTTGGAACAAATTGTCTTTTCGTTTTAATAATTTCTTTTCTAGTCTTTTTACAATGAAATGACATCGGAACATTTTCATAAAGGAGGTTTTATTGAATAATTTTTGTTATTTTGTGTATTTATTAGAGTTTTATAGCGTGCCGAAGTTGACCATATTCTCAAATACTGCTTAGGATACATATAAAACAGAATAATTAGGCATAGTTTTCTATTATATTTTAATTATCCATATAAGTTATGAGTCTTTACCTTTCTCCACCATAAAACTTTGAATTGAACTGGCCGATACTTGATGAAAATCCATATTAACAAAAATATATTACAGTTTCCTGTATGATTTCCACTCACAATGGGTTTACAAAACCGCAACACGTGTTTCGCTATTTCAATAGCTTCTTCAAGCAAGATAAAATGGATTTTATCTTGCTTGAAGAAGCTATTGTAATAGCGAAACACGTGTCGCGGTTTTGTAAACCCATTGTGAGTGAAAATCATACAGGAAACTGTAATATATTTTTGATAAAACTTTGGTTTCATGTTAATGGTGTTGTTTCTTCCTTCTCTATTTCTTCCAGTTGTGCTACGTATTTGGCCAAGTACAGTAGCTACAGTTTTGAGTTTTGTGGGCAAGATTCTTAATTTTTTGATAAGCATTTTGACTGTTTTAAGCGTGCATATTGTTATATTCAATTGTGAGTGATTATTTTATTTTTGAGAAACCCTTAGAGAAAATCAAAATAAGAACTGAAAGGCGAAAGGAGTAACAACCTTGCTTGATCTAGCAATCCCAAAAACGATGTGAACAATGAACAATTATAACAAACTTTTTTGGAGGTTACTGTACATATTGCATGTAACCATTATTATAGTGATGTCAAATGTAACTCAAACGATGCGATCAGAACCTTTGGTATGAAAATCGAATCTTTTTGTGAAGATCAAATACCCTAACACCAAACTGATATTATTTAGACTCGACGTGCGTTCCGATATCAAGGTTAGCATCGTCAGGAGAAGAAAGCTCATACTCAGTATCAGACTGTACTACCGAGATACCGGTAGTACAACACTCGGCCTGATAGTCTCGTGGTATAAATCTTCCTCGCGTGACTTGTTTTCAACATAACACACTAGTACCATAATAGTATATTATGCAAAGATCGTGTAATGATAGTTATTAATACATGAGCATTAACCGGGATACGAAACGAGCCGAAGGTGAGTTTCGTATGGTTTATGCGAGTGTATTAATAACCATTACATGAGAGTTGCATACGCTATTTCATCTACACCCAATAAATAATGAAGAACTATAAATATTATATTATTAGGTATTTATATTGAACACAATAATAGTAGATAATCAATCGTATTTCTTTGAAAATTCTACAAAATTATAATTAATGGTATAACAACGGAAAATACAACAATGACAAATAAAGAGAAGAAAAAAAATGGAGAAGAATCTCTGCCGAGGTCAGGAATTGATCCCAGACATTCCTGATCACTGCCGGCGCGATTGACCACTCGGCCATGAGAGCTCTCATTTAATTAGGTCGAAAATAAAAACATATATGTTGCATTTGTCAAATGAAAAAAATAATACCTTCGATTGTATATTTTTCTTGTCTAAGACATATATGGAGAAGTCACTGGTAATTCTTCTATATCACTGCTATTAAACATTTTCATAAGATTATCGAAAATTGACTAAATTCTTCAAAAATTCAATACCTACTGATTTTGACTTGACAAACGTCCAAATGCAAAGCTTGCACATCATGCTTGATTGAAAAATTATGGTTTTCTATTGGTTGAAAATCTGATTCGTAATGAGAATCTGTATCGTAATGGATTTCATTATATAAGTGTATCATAATAGTACGGGGGTAGATAAAAAACTATTATCCACGACTATTGTTTAATGTACCCGTTATACGTCTGTATGCTCGACCTCAATAATACCCATTAATCACGGCCGTTATTAATGAGTCTTCAATCACTGCTGTCAGATGCTTCCTTGATTTAGCTCCAATATAATATTGTTTTGGTGTTAATTCTATCCCTGCGTTCAACTTGACCAAGTATTCAAATATTAGAATAATTAACAACTCTAAATGAATATCTTATTATATAAATATCACCATGTAAGATTAGATACGTGATATTTGTTCAGCAAAATACATTATAATGTACTGTGAATAAATGAAAAATAATATATTGCATGAAATATTGGTTACAAGACTATAATATTGTTACTAAAATTATGTATGTAATGTAACAAAATTTTCCAACAAAAAAAACGTAAAAATGTTTCATTGGTCGTGGCTGAAGTATAATAGTCTACTCGCGTATAATGGCTTTTATTCTCTCGATTATTTAGGCCACTTGTAGCCGTAAACTTCACCTAGTGACTAATAGCCATCATTATACACTCGTTGAATTATGTACTATTTTCAATTCTTTATCAATTCTCTCTTTTATGGAACATTTTCACCTATTTCAATTGAACTCTCGATGATTCGATTATATGTACCTAACGTAAAATTAACCATAAATTTGAGTTTCAGATTGTTCTGGAATGCTATTTTCTCGCCGAATCTCTAACGAGCTAGAATTGATTGCGGAAGTAATTCATGTTCTAGGGAGATTAAAAGTGAGAATTTCACTCTGGAACACACGGTTTTCAGTTCATACCCTTAGGGGTTTACGCATTATGGGATTCAGGGCATTGTTGTAGGATTCCTGTAAAAAGTTTTCCAATTTCATTCAATTCGTTGAGAATGAGTGGTCGTTAATAAGTCATCAGATTCTTGTCTACAACAAGTCAACAATGCAAAAACACCACTTGAAAGTTTCTGTAACCGATTATTGACAAACCGAGAATGTACATATCATCCGAAAATCAAATATCACGAATCGCACGATGCATATGTCATCGAGCAGTTTACGAATAAATGTTGATAAACATTCTTCGATGTCTAAACACCGTGTGTCTTGTCGGTGTTATAAATAAGAAGTTATTTCGGGACGTAGACCAACGGGTGTCAACCTATCCTAACATTTCGTTTGTTGAGTTCAAGTTAAATTTACTCTCAAGGTTCCACACCGAGTCTCCCATATTTTCGAAATAGTCGCTGGGACTGACTGTATTAGTTTATGCTTCTCCAAGGGGCCTTGAGATAATTTCAATTTCCGAATATTCAACTAGATCTTAGATGATAATAATGGTTCAAAATGTTTTTTCCGTTGACGGGCTTACCTCAATCACCACAATGTGATATATAATTGCATTAATAATACTGAAACAATTCTCTAACGAAATTTTCTAACAAGAAGGTACACTGTGCTAAAGAAGCAATTCTTTATGTGGCGAGCATCAAGAGGGACGGACCACCCCTAAGGGAAGTCCACCAAAAACTGAGTGCTAGCCGCACAAAGCAGTTTTTCCGAATCACACTTGATATTTTTCCGGCAGACGTGGAAAATTGCAAAATCTTGGCATATTTCATCAAACTTTGAAACTGTCATTGTTACTTCCTAGACAGATGGGTTTTGGAAGCAGAGAAACAAGTATTATTAATTTTTTATGGAGGTTGATTCCCAAATGTGAAAAAAAGTTAATTCACTTATATTTTTCCATGATTTTTTTATCAAATATCTTAATCGATTCTGAAAACTCTTGATTCAACTGCCTAGACAGGAAAATTAGTAATAGTGCAGGGTACAGTAAAATTAGAACGTAACAGTGGTAACAGTGATTTGTATCACATAGAAGAAGAACGCCAACTTTAGTTTTCAATGTCAGCGAATATTTGGAGAAAAAATAAGGTTTGAGGTAGAAATTAATTTTATGAATGAGTCGAAGACTTTTGTATGAAGTGTATAATTGTAAAAATTCTTATTGCAAGGCGATTTCGACTTTCATCATATTCAGTGCTCTCTCCTCAGGCGAAAAACTAGTTAGGCTTATAACCAGCGAAAAGCATGCTGGAGATTTAGGCCAAGTCATACTATGGCGACAGCCATTTCGAAGGGACTTATATAGTTCAATTATTTTAACTTTACCCATGCGCCATCAATTTATTATCAAAGAAATCACACACACTCTATATAACATATCTTTCTATTTACCACTATGAGCAGGTCAACATTCTTTAGCATTTGCCTTTCAAGCAAAAAAATATAGTACTGTGATGATCGGTTGATACTCAATACATATCCACCTAACTTTCCAGAAATGCTTTTGACTAGCGCAGTACCATGTATGGCGTCATTGTTTGCTGTCATTGGAGTTTTGTTTATCGACAGTGTTACACTGTTTTTCAGTCGATTATATGACAAAACAGTTGTCTTCAAAGCTAAACGTTTTTTGGCATCATAATTTACAATGTAAGTACAATACAATGTGCTTTATCCACAAATATTATTTTAGATTTCTAACCCCACAGCTGACATTTGTGACTTGTGAATTCTGCATTAGCGTCATCTTTACACAACAGTAATCAGGAGTGTGGAAGCCCTAATGAGAGAACAAACATTACTTGAATAGGTCAAAAACATTAAAAACATATTTATACGCTTTTTTTGATTATGTCTGGAAGTATTCTTCATTTACAAGCACCTACTCACAAGCAAAACAATTTGTCTTGAACTTGAGCGAGTATTTTGAAATGAAACGGAAAACAGCTTATATACCTGAAGGACCTCCGTCGTACATGATGATGGAAATGAAGGTTATTGTCATTTACGGTTCATGTCACTAATGAAAATTTTATAACAAATATATTAGCAGGGATAGATAGTGATGAGAAGGTATTAATTGTGTGAAATGAAGCATTAGAGAAGTGCAAACCGGATTCTTGAGCAAAATGTGTGAAACACACTGAATCATTCATAGAAAAATAGTGTCTGCACAAAAAAGCGTCTTTGTGATAAAGATATTACACCCTTTGTCATGAACTTTGGGGGCAGTTCTAAATCTGAAGTGATAAATATATTAATTTCGTTTCTTTTCCGTCAGATATTCAGTTATTTATCGTTATTTAGTGAGTCCTTGCATACATGCACAAATGGATAAGTGGAAAAGTTTGAATTGGTACCTATCTAAGTGTGAAAATTTTTGTGAGTGCGACTGACCTTAGATTACAGTAGGTAGGTCGAAAGTTTCAGTGTTTATCATATTGTTACGAAATCTCTTAGCGCCGGCCCTGCCAAATTAATATAAGGGTCGAAGCATCCAATGCAGCAGGGTTTATTCAGAGATAGTTATCAGAGTTTCTAGCTCAGTGGAGAGGCGGAGAGTTTTACAGAGTTTTTGTTGGAGAGAGCTTTGGTATTGATAGGTGCAGAAGTAGAAGTAGAGAATTTAGATTACAGAGAGTTTTAGTTTATAGCGTTGGATAATTAGCGGAGCGATTTAAGTGATTGTATTGTATTGTGTTGGGATAAAGAGTTGTAATAAAAGTAGTTTAGTTTGTTTGGAGTTTTGATAAACGAACCCAAGGACATATAGTAACAATATGAATCACGAACACGGCAGGTCCGAAAATCAATTTATCGGATACCTTCCCTCTAACGGGGATTCCAAGGAAGGCTGAAAACCCTTATTACTAAACTAGTGATTCATAGTTGAACAAATAGTTATCAACTGGCTACAATATAATAATAATACACGATATGGAATTCGAATGGAACTCTATCAATATCCCAATGCCATCTATAGTTCGTTCATAATTTGTTGATAGCTCACTGCAAGTTTGACCCTCATTAGAGAACTGAAATACAGAGAGGACAGCTAATATGATATAATAACAAAAACCAAACTAAAACTGGTAGTTTAAGATGTTTTCGACTAACCCACTTTGTATCTGAAGATATACAATACAGCTATAAAACTTTTAATCCGATTATGTAGGTATTTTGAGTGGAAATGACTGACCAGTGTCGTAGAGTATATGATTAAAACATTAGTTACTTTAAATAAATGAATATATTAATATTCTCAAACTGTAGGTACTGTAAACTGTATTTTTATTTTAATAAAATCTCTTTATTTTATTCAGAAATAATAAGTTACTTGCAATTTGTAAAATATACATTTATTTAATTAATACCTATTTTCAAATGATATAAACTACGATTACTTACAAAACTATTCAAATTCAAAATAAACAGGATCATCTTCGGAATCCGAGTCGTCTTGCAGGTTAATAATTAGCGGTTGTGTCTCTACAGTCGCATCAATTATATTGTCAAGATCCCACATTTTGTTCTTCTTCTATTACATTTCTTACTGCATCTCGCCAATTTTGTTCTGTAATATGTTGTAAAGACTTATATAACAATTCACGTACAGCTTGTATTTTATATGACGTATTTCTTCTAGCCACATAGCTTTTCATTTGTGCCCAAATGAGTTCAATTGGATTCAATTCGCAGTGGTAGGTTGGAAGTCTAAGGACTGTGATGTTTCGTCCTTCCGCCATTTTGTCAACTACGTATTTCTTGAACTTAGATTTGTGTTGCCGAGCAATTTTTAAAAGTTCTGCTTCAACCATTCCATCTTCGTTAGGCAGGGACTTATTCCACAGCCAGTCAATGATATCCTGTTTCTTCCACGCAGTCGTTGGGAGTCTTTCTACTAGTCGTGAATGATAAGGTGCATTATCTAATACTATAATTGAGTTTGGTGGTATATGTTCAATCATTTGCTCGAAATACTCTTCGAAAACATCAGCTGTCATCTCCTCGTGATAGTCTTTTGTGCTTTTGGATTGAAATTCCAACAAACCATGCATAGCAAATTCTTTTTCACTGCCAATGTGAGAAACTATTAATCTACTGCCTTTACCAGAGTAGACCAACCTTCCATAAAGGCTTGCCTGGAGCTTGATATATTTTTACCTGACCAAATTTTTGTGAGAGTATGACCTGCGTTTACCCACGTTTCGTCCTGATAGTAAATTGGCCTTCCTTCAGCCCAAAATTTTCGTATAGATCTTAGATAGTTTCTTCTCCAACATATTATCTCTCCCCGGTCAATCAAAAGTCAATCACCGGAAATTTAATTCTTTTAAAACTTGCCACAATTTGGTTCGTCCGACATGAGGCAAATCCGGGTCGTCTCCAACTTCTTGTAAAATTTTGTTTAAGTTGGGTATTTCTTTTTTGTAAAAAAATTCGTGAATTTTCCTTCGAATAACATTTTTGGCAAATTCATCAATTTCAATAGGTTTTCTCCCCTCTTTAAGTATTCGTTTTTATTTGGGTTAGCTATACCTTATTTTTTTCTTTCTGATAGGAACCTATATATTGTTGACTCCCCTACGCCCGTCATGTTGGCACAACTCTTGATTATGTTCTGAACAGTGTTTATGGGATTCTGAGAAACCAGAGCATCGTGAACGTTCAAAACAATAGTCTTCTCTCTTGGTGAATAGACAGACTTACTGACTGTACGCAACAGTACCGGTGTAAAACTTGATGATGTTGATGATGATGACGAAGCCATCGCAAGCAATCAAACAAAACAAGCAGGAACGAAAGGTACGTATATGTTTGAAGGAATATGAAAAAAAGTTACTCACGCACTGCACAAAATTCGCAAAATAAATATTAGAGACGTTAATTACTGCCGTAGACGCCGAAACACCAACGAGCCGTAAATTGAATGCGATTAAAAAATGTACTAAACCAAAAATTATTTTCGTTCGTAACAACTTCACCCTTTCAAGTCAAGTTTCGAATATAAACTGAAGCTTTATATTACTAAGCTCTCCATTAATTTTAATGAATAAACACCTCAGGTACCTCCGCCTATGATTTTACGACTTTTACGACCGTTTTATGACTTGGGCCCTCATTTTGTGCTATCGACAAATTATGAACGGACTATAGG